>JANSTX010055436.1:0-10186 GCA_027564355.1 Penthetria funebris
TTCGTTGACTTTAAACAGGCATTCGATAGTATTGATCGTGAAATGATGTGGACTATACTAGAAAGTTATGGAATACCATGTAAATTAATGATCATGATCCGTGGTCTATATCGTGGCGCGAAGTGTAGAGTTTTACATCGTGGAAGGCTTGACGATGGTTTTGATGTACATTCTGGTGTAAAACAGGCATGTATACTGCCGTCACTATTGTTCCGGCTCATCTTGGACTGGGTTATGATCAAGGTAAACTCTGAACCACATATAACTGGTCGACTTGAAGATCTCGACTTTGATTACGGCATTTGTTTGCTATATCAAACTGAGGCAGACATGGGGGTGAAATTAGAGTGACTTGTGAAATATAGTTCGCAGTTGGGTCTAAAGATCAATATTTCAAAGACGAGACTGATGAAAATTGTTGCGTCTGAAAGATGTTCACTGGCGGTCGGCGGGGAAGAAATAGAGGAAGTAGAGGACTTCCAATATCTGGGAGGTCTTGTAACAATTGGTGGTGGGGCTGAGACAGATGTAAAATTCCGCATACAAAAGACACGACAAAATTTTGGTATGCTAAATGAAATCTGGCGGTCAACACAGGTTTCAAAGAATCTAAAGTTGCGCATTTTTGAAAGTAATTGTTTACCGTTACTATTGTATGGCTGCGAAACTTGGAAGGTGACAAATAACATCGTGTCACAAATCCAGGTTTTCGTCAATAGGTGCCTTAGGCGCATATTAAAAATTTTCTGGCCAAATATAATAACTAATGAGAATTTGTGGAGATTGGCAGATGTGGAGGCCATGAACAGGATTGTCACCCGAAGAAGGTGAAATGGGATCGGCCATACACTGAGGCGACCATTGGGTGATGTTGCAAAGTATGCACTTGACTGGAACCCGCAGGGTAATAGAAGACCGGGTCGTCTAAAAGCAACGTGGCGAAGAACCGTCATTAAGGAGGCTAGTGTCGGTGGGATAGTTTGGAACGAAGTGACGGCGCTGGCCAGAGATCGAGAGAAATGGCTATTGTTCGCTGATGCCCTATGCTCTCACACGGAGTACGGTTGAGATGATGATGATCATGTTGTCCACATGGCACTTAGAGCCAGAGATAAAGATTGGTTTTATTGAATAAATTTCTGGTGTTCATCTCCTTCTTATAGCAGTAATCTAATTTTAAGACTTACATTATGCTACCAATTTATCCCAGATAAAAGTGGCGATTTTTTCTAGCAAGTCGCATTAGAAATCGGTTTGAAGTATTGATCTTATTTGTATTCTATCGTCCACACCATATGATCATGTTTCAACTTTGAAAGTATGCACTGTTGTCTGCTAACCAATTCCTACTTAAATTGAGTATAAATTGACTCTACGAAATTGTTCCTATTAAATACCTTAATATGTCAGATAATGTAGATGTTGACGTTTCGAAAATAAATGCGTTCAAAGTATTCAATATTTTTTACGTAATGTTTTCTAGACATGCTGGAACCTTTTGCATAAATGCAAAATAATTTTAATTTTAAAATTCATTAAAAAAGTTTACCTATTAAAACTGTACTTGAATCTATTTTCCTTTTTCGTTTTTATCATTTTCAGTACTTGATGCATCCGGACGCGTTGAATCCGGATTCATATGGGGTAATAATTTTTGGTTGGGATCAAGACGTGCTTGCCAAAGAGCTAGTGAACCAGTCAATATTGTTTTATCCGATCATGTTCCAAAAAATCATAAAAAAGAATTAATTGATATGACCGCACCGATGGCAATTGTTTATCGTATGATTTGGGCAAGACATTTTTCCGAATGGCAAGTGGACATAAATACATTGGAAAAAGTATGTTATTATTGAATGCATTTTTGCATTTGAAAGGTATCGTATTATTCTAATTTTTAGACAGTAATTCATATAGGTTTATGTATGCCTGCAACTTGTAAAGATGATGATACAATTTTATTGACAACAAATTTATTGGAGAGTGCAACATTTTCGGCCAATGTATTTTTAAATGCAAGTGCATTTATAATGTCAAGTAAAATTTTGGAATTAAATGATAGCTACTATGAACAACCAATTGTATTGATATTTTTGTAAGTAATTTAAATTTAATAGTTGCAATTTGTATCAGTGTATATTATTCTGAGTGATAATTATTAAGCTATAAGTTGATTTATTTGAAAAACTGAAAACATCTAGGACAATATTTTGGTCTAAAGAATAGCGTGACTGATATCAAATGTCAGTTTTCAAAAAATTAATATCGATTTTTGTATAAACTTTAACATAATTCTGCAATATTTATCATCATGTATTTAATTACTTTACAAAATCGGTTAGATTGTATTTAGTTAATTCAACTAAATATACACGGTTGCATATGATATATTTCACTGCATATTATTAGTATACACATCCGGTAATAATTTGAATTTCTAAGCTTTTATAAGTTTTTGAATTTGAAATCGACCGATTTGTTTGTTTTTTATTTTGTTTTCTTATTTTTTTTATTTTGTTGTTAGTTTCTTTTATAATAATTAGTTGTTTCTATTCAACCACCGGTTAAATCGCAAAGTGATAAATTAACAATTTACAATTCTTTTTTTGTAAATTTGGTCTACAGCGGCTTGAACTCCGGTCTACCGCCGTTCTAGTCTTGTGCTTTAGCCACTGCGCTACTACGACGGGTATCGACTGATTTGAGCTTGCTTGTACAATACAAAATTTCGGTTATTTTGCTTTGTCTTCACGGTGATATTTGACGTCGCGACATAATGTCATGCCATTGTGTCATTTTTGTGACGTATATTTTTATTAGATTTGATGTCTGCATTTCATTGACAATTTAATTTCAATGTGTGCTAATAATTTCTGCAGTAATAAAATTCCACTTTATCGATTGTAATTTATATATCAATGTGTGTATACTAATTATGCTAATTTTCTTGAGGTCTTTTTCAAAGGAATGTCGAATAAAATCAATTTTAAAAATTTAAATAAGAGCTGAATTAAAATTTATTACAGTTGCGTTTTCATCACAAATATTGTGCTCGTAATTATTGGAAGTAATTATGGATCTATCAAACAAAGCATATTAAATCAAAAATTGCGATTAAAGAAAATTTCTAATAACCTTAGTAATAACAATAATACCAACAATAATAATAATAATAATAATAATAATAATAATAACAATTTGGAAAATGGAAAAGAGGTTAAAAAGCAATTAGTAAGGATTGGTTTTGTTGACAAATTTATGTCATGTTTCTCATTTAGCAAGAATTCGGGAATAATTACGTCAAACTCACTTGGGAATGATTCCATTGAGGCTATACATGGAATGAGGTAAGTTTTATTTATTTTTAAATTTATTTCCCTATTCAAATATAGATTATTCCATAAAATGGGCATTTCATCTGAATACAGATTTAGCTAAAATGGTCATTTTACGGAATTTAGAAAATATATAACTATTTCAATTTGTTGATTCATGATAAATTTCGAAAAGTAGCATACCTTTTAATCTACTTCCATATTCGAGATTTATTAACAATAGACACAGGTTTTGGTCATAAGTTTGAAACGTCTTCTGTCATATGTCATTTGAGTCCGTCAATTTTCTTTTTGAAAAATCTTTAAATATTCCTTAAAAATTTATTTTTGTCTAAATTTTAGGTCAATTGGTATGGTTTGGATAATTATTGGTCATACATTTTTTTATGCTCCAAGTGCAATTGATAATTTACAGATGATTTTAACTTATGCTGAAGTTTGGTATTTACAACCAATATTTGGCGTAGCCATTGCGGTTGATACTTATTTTGTTATTAGGTAATAATAAATTTGAATAGAATTGGAAACTTTTGCGCTTGAAATGAAATCTTAAATTATAATATTTTCAGTGGTTTGGTTCTCTCGTATTTATTTTTTCAAAGTGAGAAAAAAAATAAGAAGGAAAATGATGTCCTGAAATTTTTTAAATCAATTATTAATCGTTTTTTAAGGTGAAATTAATTATTTATTTGATTTATAATAATTTATTGAAATAAAAATTATTTACTTAAATGATAGATTAACACCACCATATTTAATTGCAATGGTTATGACTGGTGCTGCTTCCTTTTATTTAAAGGATACTTCACAATTTTGGATGATTGAAAAAAATGATGTAGCATGTACAAAGTAAGTTTTATTTTGGACTTGTCTATCAGCAATTAGAACAAAAGAGTTTCTAAAATATTGCAAATAATAGAAACTAATTATTTATAATAATTTGGAAAACGTTAGTTGTTTTAATTATAGGGGCTATAAAAACTATTTAATTTTAATTTTTATTATTTAATTTTTTTCACTATTTAGTTACTGGTGGCGAAATCTTCTATACATTAATAATTTTTATCCAATGTCTGAAATGTGTATGAGCTGGAGTTGGTTTTTAGCTGTAGATTTTCAATGTTTTGCAATCACATCATTATTTTTAATTATATTAACAAAGTATGCATTCTTAATTTTCGTTTATAACTTTATTAATTCGAAATTAAATTTTGTTTAATACATTTTAGATCGGAAAAATTTGGATTATTCTTATTTGGTTCTGTATTAGCGGCAGCATGTGCCTTTAGTGGATATTTAGGATACATTACATCTTATTCTTTGTCGTAAGTAATTTATTGAATCCAAGTGTAACATGAAATATATAATGTTATGTGTCAAATTAAACAAAGGCCCAAAGAGTCGATGTATGATCAAGATCATCTAAATGAGTAAATTGTAGTGGTGAACATACTTATCATTATTATGGATGTAACATAAACAAACAACTTATATTCAGAGCAAATATTAGAAGCAGAATAAATAAATACTGAAAATATAAGTTTTAAATTCAAATTCGGATACTTTGTATTTAGATAGTCTCAACTTCAACAGATTACGGTGAACACTATATAGTAAATCATACGTGATAAGGCTTTCTAATTGATTGAATATAATATATTGAACTACTAAATCTACAAGATTCTAAACAATTCTTGCAATTTTTTAACAAAATATATTAATTTATTTTTGAACTTGAGTATCACCACTAAGGCATTAAGATATTTGAAGTTTATTATATTAATAATTTAAAAAAAAAAAAACAAACCTGTCATTTTCGAAACTGCCAAAAAATTGCCCGCAAAAATGCTCGGTTCCATTAAAAAAAAATTTATGAACTCAGAATTAGTTTTTTAATTTATGATCATTGATTGATGTCAAAAATACATCAAGCGCATTTTTGTGCATCAATCAATGATCAGAAATTATTCCGTTAATGTTTTACTGGACTCTAAACAAGCATATTCGATAGATCCAATAATATCTATAGTTTT
Organism: Penthetria funebris; assembly: GCA_027564355.1. Taxonomy (NCBI): domain Eukaryota; kingdom Metazoa; phylum Arthropoda; class Insecta; order Diptera; family Pleciidae; genus Penthetria; species Penthetria funebris. The sequence goes on from JANSTX010055436.1 coordinate 5,369, forward strand.
AAAATGGACATTTATTGCGTAGATTTCATGCTTATTTTACAGAAGTAATCTACAAGATTCTAATAAATAGATCATGCCCGAGTTCAAATCAATAATAATACCTTATATACTTACTTTACACGAATCGGTAACTTCCATAAATAAAAGCAGTATAAAATACCTAGGTTCGAAATTTAAAAATACAGCGGGAATTCCAATCAACATGATCTAATAATAAATGTATGCTGTTCATTACATAAAATCCAACCGATCCTTACAAAAACTGCTGCTTCATCACGCATTAAATTTCCGCTATTGTAATACAACTGATAAGTTTTGGAGACTAAATTTGATTTTAAATGCAGTCAGATGAGACTCATATTATGATAAAAATGTATGCATTACTGAACATTGAATATACACTTGAACATCATTCGCAATGATGTTACAGAAGAATAACAGACAAATTTAGAATGGAACAAGAAAAACAGGTCATTTGTAATGTCACTGGTAACTCGATCACAATACAATAATACTATAGGTCATCATCCGAACCTTTATACAACGAGAGCGCACACGGCGGCATAACGATGTTAATTTGCCATTTCATAGATAACCTGGCATATATACACTACAGTGTTGAAATATTCTATATAATCGGATAATTATATAATTGATTCTATATTATCCAGTTCGTGAATTTCTATTAAAATTATTTTCGTTCACATTTAATGTATTACGTTCATATTATAATGCGTAACCGTTAAGATGATAATGATGATGACTGAACCACATGATGGTAAAACCTAATATCTAATCCAAAATTCTTGTTATTTCTTTTCAGATTAGACATCCAATATAATACTGTTGATTATCTATATACACCTACTTGGACACGAATAGGTTCATATTTTGCAGGAGTTTTTGCTGGTTGGTTTCTCAGTTATAATGACAGACAATTGAAAATGAAACAAGTATAAATTTAATTTCATTTTAATGAGCTGAAAAACTACAATCAATTAAAATAATAATTAATTTTCAGAAATATTTGTATTTGTGTTGGACAATTGGACCACTTTTAAATTTGGTAATGATATTTGCGACCACAAAGAAAGACATAAGTCCTTTTGCTGCTGTTCTTTATACAAGTCTGGGCAAAATTACATGGTCCATTGGAATTTCATGGGTTATTGTTGCATGTGCAACTGGAAATGGAGGTAAATAAATTTCGAAATATGAAAATTTTGTCAATCTAAAATTCTATAGCTAATATACTTTCTATCGATGCCGTATACTGGTAATTTTGCGTATCTAAACTGTACTTGATCTTGGATTGGAATCATGAGATACTGAGTTTTATCTGAGTTGCATTTTGTACGCCTCATCCATAAATACCTTAAAATCATTATAATGAAAGTACTGCATAGTTTTATGTAAAATACTGAATATGATCAGTTGAAATTTTATTGTAATATTCAGAGTGATGCAAACTACTGTCATATGCATAATTAGATTTCATTTTGATCACAATTTGTTATTAAAAAACGTTTAAAATGAAGTAGTGAATACAACAGAGTAATGACGAATACCTGCATCAATTTTGTAAAGATCAAAAGTGATGCCATCCAAGATGAATAATATTGACTGCTCCTTATTAAAGTATAAGTGATACTATCACTAGAAAATTATGATAATAATGTCCTTACGAAAATTATGATAATAATGTCCTTTGCAAAATTCTATGTAAATCCTTTAGATAGTGCGAGCACCAAACTATGTCCAACCAAGAATGTGGAGGCTTTAACACAGACTGAAAATCTTATCATTAATATTCTTAGATTCCAAATATAATATTATCATCATGAAGTTAATGATTTTTTTTACAAGATCTTCGATAAAATTAATATGAAAGTATATCGGTAATTGGAGGCTCGATAATGTTCGATTCCAAAACTTATGTATTTCTGATAAATGTAGAGTTTGAAAGTTATTTGAAATTTACAGTGATGAAAATATAAATAGGAACTTGTTTTAAGGAGTGTCAGGGTGTACATCTCTCTTTTTAACTCTTTCTTGAATTATTATATAGACACATCCTGTAAACCATAATTTTTATATATATTTCAGGTATTGTTAATAAAATATTAAGCTCGAAAATCTTACTACCCTTCAGTAGAATGTCATACACAGCTTACTTAATTAATCCAATTTGTATTATGTTTATTGTGATGTCCACTGAGGTGGCAGTTCATTTGGATATATTTTCATTGGTATGTAAATTATATTTTTGATTTTTTTTTTTTTACTTTTATCATTTATTGATTTATTCTGCTTATAGTTGGTCAGCTGTTTTGGATTAACATTTATAGTATTTGTAATGTCATACTTTTTTATGTTAACATTTGAAAACCCATGTATAAGAATATCAAAATTATTACAGGGAAGATAGAAAAAGATTCTTTGAGTGGCTACTCTTAAGTTATAAAATTTTAGATTTAAAAACTGTATTATATATAAGAAATAAGATAATCCTAGAAATACTGATATACATAATGTAGATATAGACTTAAGCTTTAATTTAATTACATTCCTTTAAAATTATTATATTTAAGTTTATATTTAAATTAAGATATTCTTGATGTTCTGTTCTTTATTTTTAATTTTAACTTTTGGTCTATAGCACTAATACATTTAATTGTAACTCCTTTCAATCCTGGTGATAGTTTTTTGAAGCTACAGTAAAAGATGTCATCTATGTGAACCTATATACGAGAATAACAAATGAAATGCACAGATCAAGTATTTTAAGTGAAGTATGAAGTTTCTACATATTTTTTTGCAATTTAAATAAAATACATTCTCTAAAGATTATGATCTCCTAGTACAAATCTAAAAAGCTATGAAATGTACCAACGTTTTTATCAAAAACAAAAATTTGAATCTCTTGAAAACGCTTGCAGATAGAGACATGTTGTAAACGGTAAAATGCGTTTTAGTACCTACTCCATTTGTAACATCCAGATATTTCAAAACAACAATTTGTCTAAAATATCGATAAAAAAACTCGTGCTACAACAACTCTATCTATAAGCGTTTTCGAGATATTTGCATTTTAAGTAAAATACATCTTCTAAAGATTATTATCTCCTGGCACAAATACAAAAAGCTATATATCATTCTTGTACTAGCACGTGTTTTTACGACTTTATAGACTAATTGCTGTTGCAGAATATCTAGCATACGTGTAGAAATGGAGTAGTTACTATTACGCATTTTACCGTTTACACTATGTCTCTATCTATAACCGAAATTGCAATTTTTGTTTTCGATAAAAAAAGTTTATATATATCATAGCTTTTTGTATTTGTACTAGGCGATCATAATCTTTAGAAGATGTATTTTATTTAGAATACAAATATATCGGAAACGGTTATAGATTGAGTTTTCGTGTCTAAGGATAAACTATGTAGAAAGTCGTTGCGCATCTTTTGCAATTAGAAGCGATGCTGACGTCATTGTAATAGCATGAGTTTTTTCGGTTCTCTAGATTAATTGGTGCTACAGAATATCTAGCAGTAACGAGTAGAAATGGAGTAGGCACTACTAAGCATTTTACCGTTTACACCGTATCTCTATCTACAACCGTTTACGAGAAACTGCAATGTTTGTTTCTGATAAACAAAGTTGGTATATTTCATAGGTTTTTGAATTTGAACTAGGAGATCATAATCTTTAGAAGATGTATTTTATTTAAAATGCAAACATCTCAGGAACGGTTATAGATAGAGTTTTCGTGTCTGAGGATAAAATATGTAGAAAGTCGATGCGCATCTTTTGCAATTAAAAACGCTGGTGACATCCTTGTAATAGAACGAGCTTTTTCGATTTTTAAGACTAATTGTCGTTGCAGTATATCTGGCCTATGTGTAGAAACGCAAAAGATGCGGTATGATTTTTTACATATTTTATCCTCAGTCGGACATTATATGGAATAACCTTGAAATGCTTTGCAAAGAGAAGTCAAGGCAATACCTTGGTATGTCAAAAGAACTTGCATATTGGAAAAGAAACTTGGTGATGCGATACCGAGGTACAGAAAAATATCACGAGAAAGAAAACATCATACAAAACTTGGCAAAGAACGCACTTCAATGACCATTTAGAAATGTATAAAATAGCAAAACGAGAAGCACGAAGGGCGGTAACTATTGCCAAACCTAGAGCTATAAATCATCTATATGAGCGTGTTGAGTCTGGCGATTAAAACGATATATACAAAATTGCTGCGCAAAGAAATGCTGCAGGCAAGGACATACATTCTATCAAATCCATAAAGGAAGAATTGATTGCTGACAGAGAAGTAAGCAATAGGTGGAAGCAATAATACAATCAACTTTTGAATGAAGAATATCCTCATCAACGGATTTCGAAATCAAACCCTCTTTTGGGGCCAGTCAATGCGGTTACTCAATTGGAGCTCGAAAATGCTGTGAAAAGGATGAAGCAAAATAAGGCAGTTGGTCCAGATGACATCCGATTTTATCTTTGGAAATATCTGGGTGATCTTGGATGCCAATGGTTAGCAAATTTATTAACTAAGAACTTAAGCGGAGGTGAGATGCCAAATTCATGGGGACGAAGCTATCTCTTACCATTTCATAAAAATAAGGGAGATATACACAGTTGCTCTAACTACAGAGGAATCCAACTTACTTCACACACCTTAAAAATATGGGAAAGAATTTTGGACACAAGACTCCGAGATCTAATTAATATCTCAGAAAACCAGTTCGGATTCGTGAAAGGCAAATCAACAACTGATGCTATACAAACACTTCG
>JANSTX010055437.1:0-10185 GCA_027564355.1 Penthetria funebris
CAATTGCACGTCGCTCTATCAATTTCATTCCCGTTCAGATATGTTTTGATTCTTTGCTCATCAGTGACTTGGTTTTCACTTGTAGAACAGATTATTTTTTTTTTTTTGAATTTTCAACTTAGATATAAGCAGATATATATGCAGTAGATGTGTATCTCAGCTAATTACGTTTAAGGTGTCTGGACTATATTAGCAGTTTGTATCTTAGTTAAAGCGAAAATATATGTCTGAACTAAGCGAGATTATGTGTCTTAGCTATCGTAATTTGTGTGTGTGTGTTCAGACACATATTTTCGTTTTAGCTAAGAAACTTAGTCTGGATCGGACCTTCTATTTCTCAATCGATTTCGCCACAAGTTTCTGTCATGTGTATCATCACTTGATGCACATTCAATATGTTCAAGTCACTTAAATTCAATGAACTAATTAAATAATACCCAAGTGCGTACACCACTACCTCGAAACTTATGACCTTTTGTACTACATGGACCAGCTTTTGTTATAGTATTACATTAGCGTTTATTTACGCTGACATAATCTATAAGGTCTTCCTACAGATTCTTAGATTATTGTTCGTTGAAAGATGTTGTAGTAATTTTATTTCTATAAAATTGACAGTCAAATACAATATCCGCAGTTTAAAATAGTATAATATAATATTTAAAGAATATAATTTTAACCATAAAAATTTCATATACTCGTATAGCAATCCTTTCTTTCATATGTTTATAAATTTTGTTAGTTTTATCGCAAAAACAGAAAAAATTATTGCGTATTTATTTACATAAATTACACAAAGTGTAAAAAATTTTAACAAATGTAAACCTTCATATATAAGATTTTGGTGATTACCAAACAAACGTAATTAGATTATGAAATCATTGCATGTTTTTACCATATATACAAATCAGCAGCGAGATAACCAAACACGATTGCTTTCTTTTAATGTTTTTAAACAAAAAATGTTACTCTGGAATTATTTCAAAGGAAAAAAACAAAAATTAAAATATTTTTCCTCCAAGTCTAATTTTTCATAAATTTTGATTAAAATTTTCATATTACATTTTTATCTATACCGAGTTTCCCTGTTCGTTCATCGTCTATCGCATAATTTTCACTAAAATTATTGAAATAAAATATGAAAATCGAACACTTTTCTTCCAAACGATTTTCATAAAACGCAAAAATACATTACATAAAATTAATTATGCATATACGAGAGCGGGTACCCAAACATATGCTATTTGTTATTTCATTCGAAGTTTTATTATATTTATGTACAATATTTTCGATATTTTATGTTTTCCAATGTTGTAATTATCGATTTCGTAAATGTATTTTAATAAATAATTGATAGAAATTAATATGAATGAAATCTGCACATATACCAGATAAATAGGTTATCGATTATAGAAAAAACTGCACTGATTACTGATACAATTACTAGTATTATAATAAATGCCACCAATTACCATTTGCTGATGGTAATTGAATTGAGAATTATTACTGAAAACAAATACATTAGGAGGTTGGAAACGGAGTAAACAGCAGGAAACTAAACCGAAACGCGTCACCATGACCTTAGAGACACGACCGAAGTCGTTCAGTTATAATGTCACCAATAGGGCGAACCACGTGAAAAATATCGACCGCTCCCATATGTGACACTTTAGATGATCGATTGTGATATTTGTCTTTACGCAAGTATAAAACTAAATGCATGCTGCTTTGTAATGTAGATTAAATTGATGTGTTTATTAAGGCTCACGTGGGCCCATTAAGTGTTACATTTTGAGTAATTAATTTCCACAATTGCATCCAATCTTTTATAGTAAGTGCAAGTTGAGGCAACAGATACATTAAAATGTATGGATGTCATCAGCGTATTCAATTTTGGTGATCGAGTATATTACAATTGCATTTGACGTGTAGCAGCTAACGTAATAAAAACATGGCGTGTCGTCTGTGTAGAGTGTGTACAAGATGGCGGCAGAGACCGATCCTTGAATTAGTCTAGCCGTAATAGTGTGTGGGTCACATTCTTTCAGTGCATTTAGTACCGCCCTTATTTTTCTATTGCAAAAAATGTTTTCTAATAGTCGAGCCACCAGAATCAAACTGAAACCAATTTTAAATCCCGCCTGTTCTGTCTGCTGGCTGATAAAATGAATTTATTTGTAAGCCTATTTATGAATTATAATAAAGAATTTATACAAATGTTACAAAACGGTAATTACAGTATTGTTCCATTCATCCTGGTATAACCGAATTTTGAACAGAGGTGTTGAATAGGTAGCAAAACATATTTAATAACACCTTGCTTCCCTGTCAATCAATCAATATACTATGTTCACCACTTGCTCTTCCAGATTTTATTTGTCATAAGGCTACATATATTTCATTTCGATTTAATCTGGAATTTCTCTGATCCCACATTTTAAAAAATTTATATGATATTGATAACATTGAATTAGCATTAATTTAAATTAATTAATGTGAAAACCTTCGGTCACTTTTAGTAATTCTGGTCTGTTTGTTGTTATAATGTATTGTTCATTTCACAATTTGAAGATTTGTATTTTATTACTTTTTAACTTCAATCTGCGCATACTTTCATTATTCTGGACTAACGTTAAAATCCCCAATCATTTTTGAAATCGATTTGTTGAGATCTATAAGTTCATCTGTTTGACATTTATCCGCTCTGATTAGTAGTGCACGCCTTATTGCATTTTAAACAATGTTTCTGATGAAAATTTGCGTCCATTTTGTGATTTTGAATGACAATTTAGTTTCATGAATGAGATGATTTGGCTTAGAATTAGGTTATTAATTAAGTTTCAGCATAATTGATGTGATTCACTACCAAATTTTCCCCAATCTGTGCAACCGTTATAATACAAATTGGACCAAATTTAACGCATTAGTGACTGATACAGATACTTTTCAACATGGCCGTTGATTGTCCGCTCCCTTTTGTTTAACCACATATAGAGGCAGTTCCACTATCCACAACCTGTGATTGCGTCCAGTTGTAATAAAATTTGCAAATAGCATGCTGTCAGTGTATACGCGCCATCTTTTGTAGCTTGACTACACAATTGCGTCAATTTAAAGAAGCATCAGTGAACATGATAGTTTATTTCGAGATATAGTCATGACGCAGAATATATGTAAATTAGTGTTCTCGTGAGATATAACGGTAACTACAAATATATTTAAAACTTGTTATCCTTAAAGTATATACGAGTACAATTCATTCTTCTAATTCTAGTGCTAAAATCAAATTGAGAAAGAAATGAAGAAATTATAACTAACTAACCGAGTTGGTTTTGGATCTAATTTTTATTACCGCATACATTTTTTTTTTTTTTTTCAAAATTCAATAAATATTATTTCAAGATTTTGCTAAACATTTGGCATTATAAATTACAGACGTATATAGCAACTGTTGTGCATACGTAAAAGTATATAATGTTTGATCGTTTTCCAATGGTGTTTCATTTTCATTGCCTAATATAAATAACCAGAGAAGGAAAAGAAAAATAAGAAGAAATATATATCCAAAGAAAATCCATTTTCACTATATGTAACATTCTCGTATATATATATATATATATAGTTCTGTATATAATGTATATTCTTGATAGTTAGGTACATATAGAAGATACGAAGAAGAGGCATCAAATACATCTTTTTTTTTGCGTCGTCAGACGCTGTTTTATGGTAACAGGCAAATATTCTCGTAACTAAAGAAAATTGGTATGGAATTTTGCTACTATTTATAAATTTCCATCTTACTTACTACTATATATACTCGTATACTTTCAATTACTGCTATTTTATTGTATAAATGTTTGCAATATTAAAGAGCATATGTTAACTGGGTTTTAGTATTTCCTTATTGCATTAAATGATATTATTGTTGAAAATTGTTACATTTTCATGAAAAATAAATACCAAAAATATGACTGCAACATGTTTTGAGCAAAAGAAGAACAACTGCAGAAAATCGAACAAAGAATAATGTTAGGCCAATGAATCATGAGAATGACGACCTGATCGATTATATTCCATTCTCAATTCACGCATGTATGACTAACGACAACTTCGATGAAGCACTGGAAATTCTACAGTATGTATTCGAAAACATTGTAATACACCATCCTTAACATTAATTATCATAAAATGACTCTTTTGCCCCAACTAATTGTGAACATCATTAGTCTTAAATACAAATTTCAGTAGGCAGCGTTATCGCCCTACTAGACTAAACACAACTGATACAACTATAATATGGAGTCAAATCAAATGCCAACATGATCCATAACCAAATAGGGCATTATTTAAAAAGTCATTGGCATACCAAACTGAGAAATATCCGGCTAGATTACAAAATGTACAAAAATATAAAAAAAATTACCGTTAACAGGGTGAAAAATGATATTGTTCTTAATTGACAGAAACGTAGATAATAGAACTTCCATCGTTTCTGATTACATTTCTGATCCTCAGATCTTTGCTTGTTCTGAGGATCAGAAATGTAACCAGGAATTCTCTGGTGTACAACACAATTCACTTCTAGACTTTTCTACTGATTGCACTGCGACTGACCCCCGAACATTAACCATTCCCATCGTGCTAAATTCCCGGCGTCTAAACATTTTGATTACCACTATTCAATGGCACGCATAAGAACATCCGAACTGAAGTTTATAATTAGATTCATCAATTAGTTGTCACGATGGATATTCAAATTATACATAATAAAGTGCCCTTCTGATCAATTTATATTCTTCTTATGATAAAAAAACATACTGTTTGCGTCACAAATGGACATTAGACGATGATTTATATGCAAAACATCGTTACAACTTCAATCCATGATCGGAAATTCATAATTACTACGGCTCTTTATTCGAAAAAGATCGTATGAACAAATGGTTTAATTTATATAATGAAATTCTTATATGGTTTCCATGACCAACTAACAAAAATAGTTTATAATTTTCTAACGAAAAGATCATTTCAAGTAAGTGTTAGCATCTATCAGGCATTTTCAATTTTTAAACTAAAAATAAACTATTCAAAATGTGAAACCATAAATCTTTAGAAGCACTGGACGATTCACATGTACCAACGAAAGCAAGTTACATTTGCATCATGTTTAACGGTAACAGATTAAATAATACCAATGCACACAAATACCTTGGTATATAATTCACAAATGCTTTAAAGAATAAGACCCACATAAACGACATTACCAAAATGCAGAATGGTATTCGGCTCAGTGTATGTCCTAGTTCTGATTCTAAAAAAAAAATGTAGCAGACTTGACGGAAAAAAAAAACAAACTTCTATGCTATAAGCAACTAATTTGACCAGCTGTGTTGTCACATGATCATCAATTGTCATCAAATGGAGAACATCAGAATCCTCGAACATCGACAGAATATTAGTAAGGCAGGCACTAAAATTAGTCGAAAAAATTAGAGACTCTAGTAATCCGATCCTCAGACTGCGGTAGAAGGCCAATTAGATTTGACGAATCGGTAAATCACAGCTATAATTATCCAATGAATTTATACCACCTAGCCGTAAATAATCATTTATATAACAATAACGGCTTAATAATCTTATTTAACATCGGCGTTTGAACAATAACACCAGTCTAATCTACACACACTGGACAAAATCACAAATTTACCTATGAAGAACTGTAACTTACACACTCGCCCTTTTCCAATCATACCCATCCCTTCCAATCATACCCATCCCTTCCAAATTAGTATATGTCCTAATCCTAAATATTGGTCAAAACGGATACTCTGGAAATTCAGCATATAGAAGAGCCTTATGCTATTACAAGTAGTACATTTTTCTTCCCATTATGTTGTCTATACTTGACAAATCGAATTATCTCCTGCACATTTAACATAATATAGAGCAATAGTGATTTCCTATAATTCATCTCAGTCGCTTAATTTTTCTGCCGTAAATGTTTGGGACATCTGTACATGACCGCATGTCCCTGGCACTGTCCTACATTTTTAGCTAATACCCATACCTCGGGGTTGTCTATGAGACTTTGCTCGCATATGTAACGAGACATTAATTACTACGAATATTATTATCAATAAAAAAATCGTGTATATATTTTGTTGTTGATAGTTCAAAATAAAATTTGTAGTATTGCTATGTTTCCATTATTTTTAACTAAAATCAATTTTAATTATAAGATATTTTAATAATTTAATATTTATTATAATTTATGTAGTAATTTTAATCTTATTTTCGTTAATTTTTCTTTTCTTTTCTTTCTTCTCTTAATTAAATTATAGCACTGAAAACATCACCGGCACTACATGAACAACGTAAACAATTAGAACGTGCAAAAACTGGTGATTTACTTAAAGCAAAAATTCAACAACGACCAAATCGTCAGGAATTAGAACGTCGTCATATATTAGAGCATGATGAAAGTCATGTTGATCCAAGTTTAGCTGAAAAACAACGTATGCTGAAAAAAGCACGATTAGCTGATCAATTAAATTCACAAATATCACATCGACCTGGTCCATTGGAATTAATAAAAAAAAATATTCTTCATACAGAAGAACCAATTGAACGAATTGTTAAAGAGGGTTTAGTTTCATTTAAGGCAACAAGTGAAGGTCTATTAAATCGGCCACAGCAACCAAATGGTTACATAACATTTGATGATGATTCATTAAGCTCTGAAGGTGATTTACAGAATAGTCCAATAAGATCTGATGTAATTGAAGCAGCTGCTGCATCGGCTGGTATTGTAACAGTTGCATTATCAATTCCAACAAGTAGTGGTTCTGTTGTTGTAACGACAACACCACTTTTGCAAACAATTCATCCAACATTAATAACGAATGCATTTGTGACCCCAACCCATCAGTTGCAACAATTTCAACAGCAACAACTGCAAGTACAGCAGCAACAGCAGCAGCAACAACAACAACAGCAACTACAACAACAACAACAAATACTACAACAACAACAACAACAACAACAACAACAACAACAAGAACAGCAGCAACAGCAACAACAACAGCAGCAACAACAACAAGAACAAGAACAACAACAAAAACAACAAGAACAAGAACAACAAATACATCAACAACAAATACAACAACAACAACAAATACAACAACAACATCAAATACAGCAACAACATCAATTAAAACAACAACAAAAGCACCAACAGCAGTTACAACAGCAACATCAACAATTATTACAGCAACATCAACAGCAACATCAACAACAATTTCAACAACAACAACAACAACAGCAACAACAGCAACAACAACAACAGCAACAACAACAGCACCAGCAACAACAACAACAAGAACAACAACAGCAGCAGCAACAACCATCGCCACCGCCGCCACCTCCACCATTGCCGCCACCACCAATAGTTCCAATTAAAACAGAACCAATTCAAATTAAAACAGAAACTTCAAATTTATTTGCCGAATTATGTCAATCGGTTGTTGGTAATGGTAATGGTAATCCAAATAATATTTGTAATAGTTCCTCGACCATACTATCTTTAGTACCAAGTCCGATTTCATTAAGTTCGACAACATCAACATTAAGTCCATTATCTTCAGTGGCATCACCACCTTCAGCAACAATAATTACAACAAGATCAATACAATCGCCACAACAATTACAACAACATCAACAACACTTTCAATTACAGTTGCATCATCATCAGCAGCAGCAACAACAACAACAATCGTCGCATTTGTGTCAAAAATCAGATGCACCAGGTAAAGATAAAAATCGAAAGAAAAGTAAAACAAAACCAATTGCAAAGGCACGTACAATAAAATTTCATGAATATAAGGGACCACCAAATGCGCAAAAAAGTAGTTCTTCATCGACTGGTATTAATGAAGAAACTTCATATCAATTACTATTAAAACAACAGAATTTCCTATTGGAATATTTAGAAGGTTTAAATAAACATCCTACAATTATATCAACAAATCATAAATCTTTGCAACCTGAAATAACAACATTTTCACAAAATCCTAATAATATTAGCAACAATAACAACAACAACAACAACATTAATAATAATAATTTAAATAATATTAGTTATTTACAGCAACCAATAGCATCACCGGCACCATCAATAATTTCATCAATTCCACCAAGTCCAGCACCAAGTTTTACCGATTCAATAAGTTCTGAATTAGGTAAATTGGAAAAAATGAAAGTTTCGGATTTGAAAATCCTATTAAAAAAACGTAATTTACCTGTATCGGGACCAAAACCACAATTAATTGAACGTTTACGACCATATTTGCCAATCGATACATGTGACACGATATCAACAAGTGAATCGATATCTGGTGAGACATGTGATTTAGATATTATAAATTCACCAAGACAATCAATGTCACCTGAATCGGAACAAGAACATATGGACATACAACAAATTGATTCACCATTACCATTAACAATAATTGATCGTTCCGTTTCAATGGCTTCATTGTCATCATTATCTTCATCAACAATAATACCACAACCGCCACCCCTATCGTCGTCATCATCCTCATTAATAACATCATCATCATTACCAACTATGACACCAATTACGGTTGTAACAAATGACGTTTTATTACGTGAACAACAAAGGAAAATCGATGAATTACAACGTAAATTACGGGAAAGTCAAGAAGAATTATTACACATGAAACAAAATCATCAATTACCATCAACAATAAATGCGTCAGCAGCAGATATTATCAGCAGTTGTAGTAGCAGTAGTAGTAGTTCTACTACTAGTAGTAGTAGTAGTAGTAGTAACAGTAACAGTAATTGTAGTACTAGTAATAGTATCAGTAATAATAATGGCAGTAACCATAATGGCAGTAACAATAATATTAATAGTAATAGCAGTAATAGTACTGGAATGCCAGAAATAATTAATCAAAAATTAGTATTCAAGCAACAACTTGAAGCAAAAATACAAAAAGAAAAACTTCAACAACTTGAAAATCAACAGCGTTTACAAAGAGAACATCTTGCTTTTCAGCAGGCTAAAAACCAAGGTAATTACTTGTTTTGTTGTTTTACTTTATTTTATTTTATTTTATTTTATTTCTTTGTATTCATGTTTGTACATAAATCGCATATTTCAAGGGAACTCTGTACTTTCTCCACAAATACAACAAAACAAAAACATAACAACCTTTAGTATCGATGACATTATTATTATTATTCTGAAAAGGTTTTCCCTTTTCATATTCATATATAAATTTTCCATAGTAAATAATTTCTTATGACCACAAGGGTAATTTAAAGTTTATAGTTTTATTCAAAATAAAATTTAATATGTGCATTCAATGCTAGGCAATAATATTGACGTGTTTCTTGAATAATTTCAAACCACGTCTTGACTGACTAGATTTAGAAATTTCCGGTTTCAATCAATAGTACAGTACGTGTTTGCAAATGTCATCAATCAGAAATGTAAAGCATATATTGCGATAAAATATCCTCAAATATATAATCTTTCTATCAATTAACGTTTGAAACATATTTTAAGATTCGGTCTACTTGTGATACCACAAACATATATTTCCATTAGGGTTCACAATAAACCGACTGTTTTAAAAAGCCGGTTTTCGGTTTTCAATGTTGAGGACACCGAACAGAAGCTGATTAACCGAAAAAAAACAACAACATTGGTTAAATCATATTTATTACCAAAAAATGTATTTCATTTGATATTTGGGTAACTTTTTAAAAAGTTTTACTATTTTCCGTGTCTCAAAGAGCACAGTTTTAATACTTAAGTTAACAAGAGAAATGTATAATTGGTTGCCAATTATAGGAGGCCCTGGAAATTGTTTAACGGATCACAACATAATATATAAATATACATTAAATAGAATTACAAAATAATTGATATCTCGTTCCTAGAATTTTCGCTGAAATTAGTGAATGTTACTATCATAACTTATTTTAATCAGAAAAGAGTAAAAATTATACATGGGAGGTACTCTAGGAAGTTATCTGATCAAGTTAACATTTTCATATATTTTTAATTATAATGACGATCATTCCTTCAAGACGATACACGAATGATCTCAAATACAATAGTCTCTTGAAACTTTGTTACCCGCCTAAAATTACAAG
>JANSTX010055438.1:0-10184 GCA_027564355.1 Penthetria funebris
TACAATTTATAATTTGAAAGATTAAAGAATAAAAAATTTATGTGACAAAAATAGGTAAGATGATATCGAAAATATTTCTATGAAAACTGCAATGTGCATATGAAAATATGTAATATTATAATATGATTAGTTTGCATATTACCTTTGTGTATATACTACAATATAATATATAATGTGGTATGTTTTTGCTTTTCTTTTTTGATTTTTATTTTGAATGTGGAACATTTAAAGAAATCATTGATAGCAATTGCAGTCAATTCGTCATTTAATAAATCAAAAAGGAAGGAAATGCATGCATTGTTTCGCCTAGTTTCTACGGGTTCTAGTTTTATTAAGTTACATCTGTCGCTGTAAGATGGTAAATTGAATCGACAAGACCAACCAAGTTTCCTTAAACAATATAATACAAATTGTCTTTATATATACTCAATTCTGTTACTATGTACTATGTAAGAAGGAGACCAAACAATACATGTATACTCCAAGATGGAACGAACAAAAGCACAATATACACTTTTAAGTGCATAAGGACAAAACATTTCAGCACAGCTTCGTTTAATAAAACCCAACACAGAATGATCATCTAGAAGGTAGTTCACAATTACTGGACTAAGTTTCCTATGAAATGAGGATGTGACATACTTGGAAAAATTTAGTGCGAGGTGATATTCTTGCACCACAAGCTAAGTTGGTTTAAATCATCTTGAATAGGACAATACAATTTTATGTCATCCGCATACATAGAACACTAACAATATCATTAATAAATAATATAAACAAAAGTAGACCGAGGTGGCTTCCCTGTGGTACACCAGACTGAACGTTATATGATCTTGATTGAATGTTACCAGTCTTTACGAATTGTTCTCTGTTTGTGAGATATGATTGAATCCACATCAGCATTGATGAGTGTAGATAGATTGCCCCGAGTTTACGCAGCAGTATTTGGTGAGATACCCTATCAAAAGCTTTACTAAAATCAGTATTCACAACATCAAGTTGCCGAGCAGACTCGACCACATCCACTGCATATTTAGTGAATATCAGCAAATTCGTGCCAGTTGAACAACCCTTTACAAATCCATCTTGAACAGGAGAAACGACATTTTTAGTCATAGCCGTTAATGAGTCACAAACAATAGATTCGAAAAGTTCGGCAATAGTAGGCAGTATAGCAATACCCCTATAATTATTTACCAACCTTCTTGAACCCGTTTTGAAAATGGGAGTTACATGTGAAGTCTTCCACATCGTCGGAAAAATACCCATGGTGTTGACTATTGCGGACTATTTCAAGTAAAAAAATAATGATTTGAAACGATTGAGGCTGGCGTAAAATTTTTTAAATTTTATTTTTATCGAGTGGTAAATAATTCGAATTTAAATTATAATAATTTTTTATATTATATCTACTATCCAACAACCCCGAGGATCTAGAGTCCCTCATATCTTCCCATTTCTTACTGGGTACAGAAAATTCATCCATTGATATATCAACAAAGATATTACCAGCATATAATCAACATCAAACAACAATTTTGGAATCGCTGATCAACGGAGTTCCTACATAATCTTCAGCGTTGAACAATGTGGAATAGTGTTCAGAAAAACAACATTAATATCGGATATCTGGCATTATTAATTCAAAATAATATGACATCATCAAAATGGACTTTGGCTTGCATAATAGAATCGCATCATGGTCAGGATGGTGACATACAAGTTGTTACTATACGAACAAAAAATGGAGTAGTGGAGGCGTTAAATAGTTAAAATTGCTCCGTTAAATGAAATTTACCCAGAAGAGAGTCATATAGAAAAATAACCATTTTTGAATTTTTATATGATGTTATTTTTTTATACTTTATTATATTCATCATGTTTTTTTTATTTTTTTTTTTCTTTTGAAGACCAAAAGTGGGTACGGTACATTCTGAACTTTACTACCATCTTATTATCAATGTTTTAATTATTGAAGACCTTATCACTAATAATTTCATCAACGCCATATTAATTTTGAACTCCAAGTGTCCATAGTGGCATGGTAAAAATCAGATAATTTTGGAAATAGCTATTGAAATCCTCGAACTGCAATTTTTTATTTATATTTACGACTATTTCAGAATAATAGAAACAAATTGAATTTATTAATATCATGTTTTCCACACTGTTGTTCTTTTCCGGTTTAGCAGAAATTATTCATCATGGAAATTCTAATCACATTACAGTAGGTACTAAGCCACAAAATAGTAAGGATTTGTAAATATTATTTTATGTCAGAAATAATAATAATAGAAAGAGAAATAATTAATTGCCATATATATGATCTAGGCGAAAGTAGTGATAGTTTTTTTTTACACGTCTTATGTGTTTTTTGGCGGATGCTCTTTACTAGTGTATATTCTAATAATTAAATAATATACAATTATAAAATTCTTAATTTAAAAATATTTTTTCTATAAAACCTAAACTGGTTTCAAAATCCGTTTTTCCTATCAAACTAGAATATCTGTTTTAATTCCCACAAGGCACAGATACATGCGAATTTCCTTAATGAATAAAAAGCGCCAAGAGAGAAATTAAACAGTGGAAATTGTTTGAATTAAATACTAAGAACATCAAAGATTAATAAAAATGTCTGTTTTAGTGAAAAATTGTATATTAATTAATTTATGTGTATATTAAATTGCAATATTTTAAAAACAAAAGACTTTATTTTCAAAGAAAAATTACGTAGTAACAAAAAAAAAACAAAGTTTTAAAGGCCCGTATTCATCTCCTTCCAAAGTTTATTATTAGTTTTCCTAAAATAATTAGCCTAATAACAGTTTTGTGCAAAAAATAGTAACTGCAATTGTTAAAAAGCGAAATTTTGCATTTCCTAATTTCAACATTGATGACTGTTAAAACAAATAATGACATGTGCTAATCGAATAGTATTAACTATCGAATTGTTACTAAAATAATATATCAGGCTCACAAATCAAATAAATATGACATGTTCAAAATTTCATAGCGATATCTCAAAGCATTCTCCAGTTATCGTACGGACGGACGGACTGACATGCTCAAATCAACTTTTTTCAATTATAAGCACTTCTGTGTATTTTTTTTTTCTGAGATGTTTATTTCTTGGCGTTACATGAACGGAATCAAATACAATAGACCCTTGGAACTTTGTTCCCAGGGACTAACAAGAGAAACGTATAATTGGTTGTCAATTATTGTAGGACCTGGAAATTGTTTAACGGATCACAACATAATATATAAATATTCATTAAAGAGAATTGCAAAATAATTGATATCTCGTACCTTAAATATTCGCTTAAATTGGTGAATGTTACTATCATACAACTTATTTTAATCAGTAAGGAGTAAAAATTATACATGGGAGGTATGGTAGGAAGTTATCAAGTTAACATTTTTATATATTTTTAATTATAATAACAATTATTCCTTCATGACGATACACGAATGATCTCAAATACAATAGTCCCTTGAAACTTTGTTACCCGCCTAAAATTAAAGGTATATAATACATAATAACATTATAATTATATATAATATGATTATATTAATCTTTGATAATATACACCCAATTTTAATCTAAAAGGAGTAAAAAGTTTGTATGAAAGGTACTTGAAGAAGTACTCCAATTTTTCTCACCATCGAACTATCGCTCACAAATGAGATGATACGCGTACATAATTGCATATACCTTGGATGAACTTCAAGGAGTAATCCAACTAAGCTTCTACTACCACACATTCTATCAATTATAATATCATCAGTTATATATGTAAAGTTTTAAGTTTGTATGTATTATTCAAACAATTTTAATCTAAAAGCAGTATAAAGTTTGTATGGGAGGTACTTGAAGGAGTACTCCAATTTACCTCATCTTCGACCTTAGCCTCACAAATTAGATACTCATAGCGATATCTCGAAGCATTCTCAAGTTATCGTGCGGACGGACATGCTCAAATCAACTTTTTTTTTCAATTATAAGCACTTCTGTGTAATTTTTTTTTTCTGAGATGTTTATTTCTTGGTGTTACATGAACCGAATCAAATACAATAGACCCTTGGAACTTTGTTCCCAGGGCCTAATGAACAAAATTTACAATATAATTTTGAACGATATAGCTTAGTATACACTTCAAGTGAACACGAAAAGAGAAATTAAATTTCTCGCAAAATAATGATTACAATAACAATTTTATGCAATGTACACGTGAAAATACTATTGACTAATTTTGTTATTATTTAATACACGATATCGACTACGACAATTTTATGCATCGATGTTGGTCATTGTACACACTTCTTAATTTGTCGTTACTAATGTAACATTAAAAATGAACGTAAATTACTATAATTAAAATTTAACTAGCATATAATTTGAAATTGGTCATTTACACATTACATAAATAGTAGAGTGAGGTATAAATCTTCAGTTGACTAGTTAATTGTTGATATGTTGTCTAGACCACTCGATAAATATATAAATGATATTTGTGTTAATGTTACATTTCTATATATAAATTAAACTGTATGTGAATAATTCCTCTCCAGTGTCATTCATATTTTTTACGAAATTATATTACATTAAATATTGATATGATGTGAACACTTCGATATCGTATATATAATGATTTAACCTCGCAGTCTGAAAAACTCATAAAAATATCAAAACCATTTTGATACAATAAGAGGTCTATAAACGTAAATAAGTCTTTTCAAAGACTTAAAGTCTTGAAAAGATAATATGTGCCCGTTTAGTCTCTTTCGTATCGCAAGCAATACTTCTAAAACAATATAACTAATAAGTAAACTAGCATTGACATAAAATGTTCATTAGAACATTTTAATACCATCTAATCTAATTATTGTACTATACTAACCCATAAAATCCAAATTAGGTTGAGTCATTTTTGAAGCACGTGAACTCCATGATTGGCAAATAATTGGCTCAACAGCATCAGCCTCATTAACTTTTTCTATATCATAATTAAAATAAAAATTATAAAAATATTGAATATAATATTTGAATTCTATAAGTTAAAACTAAATATCTTTGAAATTTTTTAACTATTTCACAAAATCGATGAGACTTATTAATATTGTGCACAGAAATCACAAATTATGAATGCTAGATAGTGTTACACAAATCATAATTTATATTGTATACAACGCCCACATCAATACTAATAAGCATGCAGGAATAAGCATGCATTGTGGATGCTTTATTACTCTGTTTGTTATATCATGAAATTTCTCTGTAGATAAGGAAGGAGACAGACTTCTAAATTCAACTTAGCATTATGATGTCACGCATCTTATGTTACTGTACAATAATTCCAAATTCACAAGACTTCTTTAATTATATTATCATCAAAAATTATCACATGCTGATCCGCAATGTGTAACGACAAATATCCAAATAAAGTTTTGACCAGTTGCATATAGAGAAACGATAAAAAAATTGCTGAGAAATTGTATTGTTGGAAGTTCAACAAAGGAACAAGTTACTTCTGCCGGCGCATTTTATTTCACTGATGTTGCAACCCTCCATAATGGTTGTAATAAATAGAATATATTAAGGGGAATTATATTATATTGTTAGTTTCCAATATGCACTATAGTATAATTAAATGAATAATGAATAATAAATAATGAATTACTATTTGATTTATATAAGTATATACTCTAAAGTGAGTATACAAATGTTTGTTAAAAGGGTAGAGATAGGATTAATAAATAAAAAGATGTACACCGCAGGAAAGAGAGAAAATGAAGTGTAGACCGCAGGAAAGAGAGAAAATGATGAATCTGGAAGATTCGATGGGAAAAGGATGAAAAGGCGAGAAAGTGGAGAAATGAGGCTTTTTATTTAAATCTATCGATAAGGTGGAAGTGGTAGAGAAACGATAATTGAAATTATAATTAGTAAATTGTATAATAATAATTAATAAAATTGTGTAAAGATAGAAATAAATAGTTAGTAAAGGACAAAGAGAACTAAAGAAACAAATATAGTTTATGCGAATAGAAGTTATTATAAAACATATTTAATGCCAGAAATATCATTTACGGTAAATAATTATACTCCACCCAAGGTACCTGTATACAAGTGGCGGTTAATTAGTGATTTTGAAAAGCCGAGATTTAGTGAAAATTTGTTAGAATATATGGAATAGGAAACAAGGGCCTGAAGAGCGAATAGTCTCGTACATTGCCACGATGGAAGATCTCTTTTTGGGGTTGAATGTAAAACTTACACGGCAAGAGAGGGTACAAATCATTCGGCAGAATCTGTTACAGAATCTAGCTTCGAACATTATGAACTCTTCTTTGATAAGCACACCAAGTTTCAGTCTATATGTGACCCTAATGTGATAATTTTTATTTGCCTTTGTTTCTTTTGCTTTACTTTAGAAATAGCAAATAATGGTTTTTTATTCCACTTGCATTACATATATTTTTTGGTGTAAATTTCGATTAAATTTTATTATCATTTTCTTAATCTACTCATTGGTAAAATTCGTTTGAAAATAACCGTTATTTTTTCTATTTGGTTTCAATTGACGCGTGTTAATGTTTTTTAGTACTGAAATGTACACTATTTTATTTCTTTATGGCGTTCATGTATTTTCAACAATCTTTCAACAATCTTACCATGGAAAACGAAGAATATACCATCGTCGTCATGGAAACGTATGCGGAATTGACCGCAGCTTCTCTTCATCGATTATTTCATGGTATCGGCGACATACGTCTATCCCAACTCCTTGCCGAATCGGTCCAAGTCGTTTGGCTCACCTTGCCTTTATCGCAGAACCATCTACAACCGGCACCAATGATGGAGGAACGACTAACGCGTTTGGTGGGTCAAATGACGTGTCTTTTCTACATAGTGCCGATCTCAATCAAGATCCCGTTTTAAGGCACGGCAAGACTAGTACGAATTCGGTAATTCGATTCTTACAAATTTATCATCGATACAGGCGTCGATGTCTTCGTCCTTCCCGCACACTGCTCTGATCGTCACAAAGTCAACTAAAAACAAAGACCGCTATTTGCACGCCCGTCGGTCTATTTGAGTTTAGTCGAATGATCGTCGTCATTCGCAATGTGGCAACGTGAACTGGATTTTTAAAACATTACATCGACGACCTGCAAACCGCTTTAAAAAATCGCAAAATCATCAGTCGGTCTTCTCGGTCACGTGATTGATGTCAGCGACCTTCGTCCATTTCCGGATCGAGGTTATGTGTTACAACAATTACGCCCTACCGCAAGTGTCTGCGAATTACGGCGTTTTCAAGGTATGATCAACTTCTACCGCCGCTACATTCCATCTGGGGCTACTCATCAACAGATCTTAGATCAAGTTTTGATTGGTAGCAAAAAACCGCGACAAAACAGTCATAGACTATACCGACGAACGAATTAAGACTTTCACCAATTGCAAACAGCTTCTCGCTACCCAGTGGTGACTTTAAATTGCCTCTTGCGGTCGAAGCTTCAGACACTGTCTTTGGGGCGGTCCTCCAGCAATGAACACACTGTCACCTTAAGGATTTTCTGCCGAAACCTCACAACCGCACAGACAAAATGCAGTGCTTATTATCGAGAACTATTAGCCGCAATGATATCGAATATAAAATGCGTTATATAATATATATACCGGATTATAAATGATAATTTATAATAATTTGATTGTGCATATACATAATTCGAGAAACTATGGATTTACACATAGTTTCGCAGATTTTTGGTGAAATGTTTACTTTAGTAACAAAATGATGCTGATGATGATCATGATGATGATGATGATGATGATGATGATGATGATAATGATGATGATGATGATGATGATGATGATGATGATGATGATGAAGATGATGATAATGATGATGATGATGATGATGATAAAGATGATGATGAAGATGATGATGATGATAATGATGATGATGATGTTAATGATGATGATGATGATGATGATAATAATGATGATAATGATGATAATGACGATAATGACTATTGGTGATGTGATGATCATAATTATAACATAATAGAGAATATAATAAAATTTACCTGTAAACTCTAGACCAGCTAATTTCCATGTGCCTTTTTTTGTAACTAAAATAGATGATGGACAAACGTTTTTATGTATCACATGACCAGAATAATGTAAAAATGATAGTGCCTCTGTCATCTGTAATTGATAGAATGATTTCGATCATTTTAGAAAACTTAATTTACGAATTATAAAATTATATTTTAATTGTAATTAAATTAAATTTTGCACGGAGGCTCATAAACATATTGTAGCAAATGATCGTTTTTAGGCCCTGGGAGCGAAGTTCCAAGGGTCTATTGCATTTGATTCCGTTCAGGTAACGCCAAGAAATAAACATCTCAGAAAAAAAAAAATTACACAGAAGTGGTTATAATAGAAGAAAAAGTTGAAAAAATTGGAGTACTCCTTCAAGTACCTTCCATACAAACTTTTTACTCCTTTTTTTATTTTTTAGATTAGAATTGTTTGTATAATACATACAGACTTAAAATTTTACTATATAACTGATATTATAATTGAAAGAATGTGTGGGAGTATAAGCTTAATCGAATTACTCCTTGGAGCACCTCCCATGTATATTGTGCACGATAACTTGAGATTGCATTGTCATATCGCTATGAAATTATGCATGTGTCACTTTAATCTGTTTTCTGAGCTTAAGTTCGAAAGAAAATTGGAGTACTCCTTAAAGTACCTCCCATACAAACTTTTTACTCCTTTTAGATTAAAATTGGGTGTGTAATATCAAAGATTAATATAATTATTTTATATATAATTATATTGTTCTTTTGTATTATACCTGTAATTTTAGGCGGGTAACAAAGTTTCAAGGGGCTATTGTATTTCAGTTCATTCGTGTATCGTCTTGAACGAATAATTGTTATTATAATTTAAAATATATGAAAATGTTAACTTTATCAGATAACTTCCTAGCAAACCTCCCATATATAATTTGTACTCCCTACTGATTAAAATAATTTACATGATAGTAACATTCACTAATTTAAGCGAAAATTCTAGGTTCGATATATCAACTATCTTGCAATTCTCTTTAATGAATATTTATATATTATGTGTGATACATTAAACAATTTCCAGGGCCTACTATAATTGGCAACCAATTATACGTTTCTCTTGTTAATTATATGTTGAATCTTTTTGCAAACGTATTATCAAATTTAGAAAAATAGCTGTTATGCGTAGGTCACAATCTGCGTTACTATACAATATAAATATTAAAAGAGATGCTAGAACATATAATAGTATCTCTTAATTGTATAATAAAGACTATCTAGTATCTGCCGAAGACAATACAACAGATATTGCCAAAAGTATAAAATAGCTCATACACAACCCGTATAACCATAACTATAAAATATATCTTTGTTTGTAGAAAATGCAATGTGGCATCTTCTAATAAATCATAATTCATGTAGAATATATTCTTTTCCTAAAAGAGAATCATCTTACTTCGGTTTATGAGTTAGAAACTGTGGAATAAAGTCTGTTGAAGGCAATTGCAATTATTATATTTGTGATTTGAATTTTGAGAAAAGAATATTTAGGAAAAAGAAGTTAATGTCTGGTGCTGTTTCTACTCTGAATTTGGTTGTTTCAAATTATCAAAAAAGTTTTGATCAAATCTCTGTTTTAAGATCTGAATTTCAGAAAAAATATGATGGTCCAAATTCAGTCACCGTTGAAAATAGCAATACGATAAGTTTTGAAAATCTGATCAATTATGAAACGAACTCAGTTAATTTTTGTATCAACAGATATAATCGTAGAGCCGTTAAAAGACAGTACTCTTAAAGCATGGCGTCAAAAAATTAGCAGACTCGAGAAATTAGTAAAACCTCAGGCAATATTGATCAAAATAAAAACCAAACGCATAAAAATGTTATATGATAAAAATTGTAGCTACATCACAATAAAATTAACTACATAAATAAACGAGAGAAATATAATTGGCATCGCCAATTATTGTAGGCCCTGGGAATTGTTTAACGGAGGACAACATAATATTAGTATTTATTAAATAGAATTGCAAAATAGCCCAAAATTACAGGAATATAATACAAGAGAACAATATAATTAT
>JANSTX010055439.1:0-10184 GCA_027564355.1 Penthetria funebris
AAAATATTGTTTTTAATTTAGTATTTATAAAATTAACATAATAAAGTTTATAAGCTAAAATTAAATAAATTATTATGTTGACAAAACAAAATGTTAATGTTTATTTAATTAAAAATAAAGTGAATGCGTTTATTCTCTAAATTTCCACTTCCTTTGCATTATATTCAAGATCGATCTCTCCCGTTCTCATTGTATTTGTGCACATGTGTCTCCTATATATTATTAATAAATTTAAATACTATTTGAATTTATGAAATTAAAATCATTTTCAACAATCCTTAAATAATAAGAAAAGTAGAACATAACAAACGTCAATAGATTGGGGTAAAGATAAAAATATCTGGTTAACTTATTTTAGAAAACGTCTACTATACATTACAAAGGATGAAAAACGACCGATCGGTTACACTTCAGAGCTTAAAATGATACAAAAATACAAACATATGTAAGAAAAAAGAGAGAGATAAAATTCCAAGGGATTCAGCAATGGATAACAACTAGATATAACAAGGCAAGGAAAAGACTGAAGAAAGACAAAAAAACAAAAGCACAAATAATAAATAATGAGAAACGGGCTAATACGATAGTCTATTAAAACAACATACGATAGTCTATTAAATATCATTTAAAGATCTATGAATGTCATGTAGATACAGTTTCTTATCGTCTTTACTGTTAAACCATTATATGTTGTGCGCATATTTGCAAACAGTTTGTCTACCTAATTCAAACTGGTTGAATTTAAAAATTTTATGGGGTGCCTATAATCCATATAGTAATATGTGAAATGTCGCCAATTAGTTATTGCTTCAAATTGAAATCGAAATACCAAGTGGAGTTCTAGTTCCCTAAAAGTCTAGTCACCTAAAACCGCGTCAGATTGAATAACACAGCTAGATTCCAGACTATGATAATACATGTAACGCAAATATAGTTCACAGGATAATGCACCTACATGTATCGACATCAGTTGAAGACAATACTGCATTTAATAGTTTTGTTTGTTGACAATAAATTGAACAACTCAGATACGAGCGTGATTGCCTTAATACTATCTATTGACTAAATTCGAATTAAATATGTAAAATCAAGCTAATACGGCTTAACGTATTCATTATATTCAGTACTTATATGGTTTAGTTTCAACACATTGACATTCCGATATTCCAGATGTTGCCTCAAAGCTTGATATTTTCTCTTCAAATCAATATATAACGACAAAATGGGAAAGCATGGAAAGCAGACAAGGGCACAATACTCTGCACATTCAAATAACAGTTTGATAAAAACCAAACTGATCTTAAAGTGTCACAGACCCTTGTACAGAACAGAATGTCTAATTGTCTAACCTAGCTTTTTGATTTCAAATGAGACACTGCAATTGAACAGGTGACCAGAGTAGTTTGACTAGCTGCTGATAAGGATCTGTAGGTCAATTGATTATTTGCAAGGTATAAGTTAGATTGCAATGTATAGGTTAGGTATTAATCAGGGGCGTAAAGTAGTGTGTGGTGGCGAGACTGTCGCCACACATGAACGGCTTCGTGTGTGGCATAACCACACAGGGAAGTTTCTGAAAATATCTAAGAATTTTGTCAAAATTCAGCATAAAAATAATAAAAAATTAATTTTTTTGTGATAAACTAATATTTTTTATTTCTTATTTAAATTTGGCTTTGATTTATTACAAAATTAGTTTTACGTAATGCATTGCAAGAAATAAATTCGTTGTACAATTTATCAACATCTATCTATTCAATTATGTCTCGATGTGTATTGATGAGACGTATTGCGTTGAATCTGTCCTGATATATAGTTGACCGTAGATACGTTTTCAATCTTCAGTTATCAGTATTTGTAGTATTTCTCTAACATGCGGTTCTTCTCTTAAAAACTTGTAAATGTTAGATAAATTTGTCATCTGATGATCTACTTTTTGTGTTTTTGCATAATTATATAACATGTCACGATGTAAGTTAGGTACTTCATATTCTGTGAAATCATCATTATACAACTCAACAAATTAATAATTAATTTACAAAATACTCGTCTGTAATCGTATACTTTCCTCCCTCGCTGGGTAACAAGCTATACTATCAATTTCATATTGTCGGTTTAGGTTAAAATAGTTGATAGATAATAAGATAGTTTGATGTTTGGTTAAAACTCAAACAGTTGTTGAAAATTAAGTGTCTCCATATCTTTACTTTTTAACTCTGCCCTTGGCCACACATAGAAAAAAGTAAGTTTACGCGACTGGGTTAGTTGAAGACATGTACGACCCAAAAATAATTTGCCAGTAAACTGTCATTAAATTAATTATACCTAGACTGGTACGATGTGAACTGAACTGAAATACTGGCTACTAATAGTAATCAATGGGCCATTGTATGCTCCCGCACCTGTAAAATATGTGATAGTGATGACAATGGTAAATAAATATGTGATCTCTTATTGGTGTGCATCAGAAATTTACAATAATTTTCTTGTATATGAAGATAGTTTTGAATATTGATAATGATTCGTGGAAAACTGATATCAGAGAAAAAGTCTACACATCCGAAATGTTAATCCTAATTAATAAACAGACTATTGGAAGATGAAGCTAATAAACACAATAGTCTATAAAAATAATTCTAAAAAATGCGCCTACAATTCTAGGCGAAATGTGAAATTTTGTGAACGTACATGTAATTTGGATGCAAACAAATTTATTATGTCAAAAAATCTTTCATAACCACACAATAATAATAAATAGAAATTATTTGTAATAAAATTATAATGGCAACAACAGTCGTAACATTTTCACGTTTATTATTTAATAGCATAAAAAATCAATCATCAAATTTTACAAATGCAATTAATTTAAATAGAGTACCAATACGTTCAACATGTAAATTTGTTAAAAAACCAAATCCTGGTAAGGGTATAGCTTATCGACGTATAGTTCATTATCCAGCAGAGTACACAATAAAACCATTGAATGTTACAAATTTAGCTGGACGTGATCCGGAAACAGGACGTATAGTTGCTAAAGGTATCAATATCGTCACAATGGGAGAATGTTTGTGGTCCTTTTTTTTAATTATTATTAATTATTTACCTTCTAGGTATTGGAGGTGGTATTAAACATAAATACCATTGGATACAATGGGTGAGAGATGGACCTGCCGAGGGTCCACCACAAGTTGAAAAAGTTATCGATATTCTTTTTGATGGTATATTAGAAATATTTTCATAAATTAAATTATATAATCGTTTAGATACTTATTTTTTTTGATATTATATTTTTCAATTAGGATGTCGAACATCTAAAATTGCATTAGTTGCGGTTGGTGACGATTTAAAATATATATTAGCAACGGAAAATATGAAACCAGGTGATTTGATTAAAACTTCGAGATTTATACCAAGAATTCCAGGTAAATTTTATTTCGATGAAATGGGAAAAAAAGAATGTAAAATAAATTTTATCCATTTTTTTTTTTTTTTTTTCATAATTTAGTTAGAGCAAAAGAGGGTGATGCATACCCATTGGGAGCATTACAAATGGGTACACAAATACATTGTTTAGAAAAAAATCCTGGTGCTCCATGCCATTTAATACATTCAGCCGGTTCATTTGGTGTTATATTAAGAAAATTTGATGACTATGTTGTTGTACAATTACCATCGAAAAAAGAGTTTGCATTTAAACAAACGTGTATGGCAACTGTTGGTAAGCGCTTTTTTTTTTTTAATTAATTCATTGGAAAACACAAATTGAATGTTTTTTTTTAAAAAAAATTATTATTTTTTTTTTGTACTAGGTCGTCTATCAAATGTTGAACACAGTAAAACACCAATTGGTTCAGCACAAAAAATGCGTGAACTTGGTAATAGACCACGTTCCGGTTTATGGAAACGAAAAGACGGTAGACATGGTAGAAAAATTCGTCGTTTACCACCAATGCGTATTGTTTCAGGTCCTGCAGTTGAACAGCCAAAAGAATTGATTTTAACATTACAAAATTTAAAATTATACAAACATCAAGGAAAATATTAATAACAGGTAAATTATGAAGAATATGTAAATCTAATTTGAATGTAAAAAAAGAAGAAAAAAAGAAAGAAAATCGAATAAATAGTTACTGGACAGAAAATGTTTTAATGTTAGCACTAAAACAACATCAAATCAATTTAATTATAAATTGTTTATAGTTATTTCTTTAAGTCTATTCATAATTGTTTTAATTGTTTCACATTGTTTACATCATATTTATCCATTTGCCATTTGAATATTTAATGAACTATTTTAAGTCTTCCATAAACACCACTCATTATGGGGCTCATCTTTTGTACATAGTCAACCAGTACATTAATGTCAATTGGTCCTCTTCTAAATAAAATAAAATAATTAGTTATGTTATATGTAATTGAGTGAATCTGTGACCACTTAGATACCTGTGATTTTGGTAATTATCATGAATAGCAGTAAATTGATTAGTACCAGTTACAAGAAAGGATGGAATAATAATTTTATATATTTTACATTTATCTATTGGCAAATATTCCGGTAATTTACAACTATTACATAATACATTGACAGAAATAATACGACTGCCATGTGGTTTTGTTGAATTAGTAAGTACTCTGAGTCCTAAAACAAATTAAAATTATGTACATTTATATATATATATATATATATAAAATTTATATTTTACCAGAATACTGCATCATAGTATTTTCTAGCATTTCTATGATGTGCTCACCACGAAGTTCAATTGTATCTATTGTATTTTCAAATGGTAACGTTGTCATTAGGTCACCATATGTAAGACCTATACAATTTAGACAATTTCAAGTTTCTATAAAAAGCAAATGCAAAAAAGGAGAAATCGTAAGAGAAAAATCACAATTACTTCCTTTTCTAAGCGCTGTCCTAAAACCACCTGAAGTTGTTACTGCTATTGATGCATATGTCCATTCATTTATGCCAGCTTCCTGTACATAATAATTAACATATGCATCTGTTATAAAATTTCCCAAATTACATTCTTCTTTGTCACAACTTGATTTCTCTAAATTAACTTTTGTTATGCCAATAATACGTTTCGATTCTTTATCAATAATTTCTTTCCATGGTTGTAGTTCTCGTATTATTTCTGGATCTATTTATAAATAAAACATGTTATTTATTTAAATTAATCACATACAATACATGTGATAATTTATTATTTCATATTTCTATCATAATCATTACATAATTAAAATCCACCGAAAGAATACATAAAGTATAAACTAAATCATCTTTATTCAGGTCAATGTTATTCATTATTTACTTTCACAATTCTTAAGGTTGTTTTCTATTATGGAATGATTCATCTTCATCATCATCTCTCAACTTTCTCTACACGCTGGTAATTAGAACATCAATGAACAATCGTCACACTGTTTACGATGTTTAGTATCAGTTTCACTTCGCTCCACAATTTTCTACAGATGGCCAACCTCATTAATGACAGTTCAGTGACACGTTTTTTTTTTTTAGTCGGTCATGTATCGCCCGCTTCATTTTGTTGATGCATTTAAATCGACTTGCCAAAAAATAAAAGAGTTTCAAGATGTACACCTTCCTCCACTTATCCTTCCACCGAATCTCGTTCAGTTCAAGAACATCGAGTTTATATGTCTTAGCATGGTTGTTATATTCAACGTCTGTTTACATAAGCAAATGATGATCATCGCATTCCTGTTAAATTTCAGGCACAGTTACTATGGAATGATTATTCGTTATCATCATTGATGTCAATCTGTGATCAACATTTTCAATGTTGACAACATATTTTTATCATTAGTATTAACAACATTGTGCTATAGGAGATAAAAGACTCAACTTGGTCGAATTAATGATGGATTCTCGATACTAAGGGAATGTCATTGCTAACGAAAGGACAACACTTATAGTAGAAAAATCTTATATTGGATATTTGTGAAACATTTAAGAGGACAATACTGAAATGATTCGAGCGATCATCCACCAATAAAAGTTCATATGTGGATAATTGTTATTAATAGTGGAATTTTCTAGAAGTTTAGTTTTTCTTGAAGACAAATTAATAGTATAGTAAACTAATATAAATATAATATTCAAATTGATAAATTTGATAAAGTACCTTGTACAATATTTGTATCCAAAAATATAGGATACCCTTCTGCACTAACAATTTTGTCATCATTATCAAAATATACCGTAATGTCACCTATGTACTTTGTAAATGCCGATGCTTGAACAATATAAACCCCATTAATTATGGTCGGATATTCGGCTAATGGTTTATCTGGTCCTGGTGGTCTATCACCAGTAAACATAAATGTATGAGAATGACCACCAACAATAACGTCTATATTTGATCCACATTTTTCAGCTATTTGTTTATCAATACTTAAACCACAATGTGATAAAATTATAATTATATTAACATTTTGTTGTTTCAGTTTATCAATTTCAATTAAAATTGAATCACATTCATCTAAAATTTTTAATTTTCCAATAGCGACAATGTTCTGTAATGAAATGTTAATAATTTATTGTATTTTTATGACATTCATGAAATATCCGTTTGTTCTAATCGAACGTTTGTACGTAAATCAGTAAAATCTCGATCAAAGTGTATAGAATTTTGCTACAAAAATATTTATGCATAAAATAGTCTTTTCATAGAAATGAAGTTATTAGAAAAGTTAACGCCAAGAGATTTATTAACATTTAGGTTTACTTAACCCATCTATTGCCTAGTGAAAAATATCTATCTAACAAAATAGATAACTGGAAGAGTTATATGAACAACTAAAATTAATTTTACATTTTCCATTCGGAAATTTCAGTTATCATGGTGCACATATAATGTTGCTTGCATACTAGAAACGACAATTAACCCCCATGTAATTTAAAGATTGAAATTCAGTTAATAAATCACTGTACGGATAAGAAATAACTTGGACGGGTTAGACGCAATATAAAATTAACATAATGTTATATGAATGATAACTGTATGATCAATGTGAAGTAGTAGAAAAATGATCTAAAAATGGGATTCCGGATGTACAGGCAGATGTCAAGTTTGGAATAATCTATCCATCTGAGGAAAAGGACCTCCAATATACTTTAGCAAAACTACTAAGCTAATTTCAAATGTTAATTGATCTTCCACCGGGAACTGCTTTAAAATTGATGAGAAAGCATATAAATGAGTTAAAACAGTGAACATTTTTTTTTTATTATTTTTGGCTTGTACTATGGAAACGGAGTCGAATGAATCGGAGTGATTATTTTTTTATTAATGAAATCAACTTTAATGATCATACGGTAAGCAGTTTTTGACAAAATTAGAGAGACATACTACAACTCTTATCATAATTGTAGTTATCTCATCTTACATTCTTACTACTTTATTTGTGATTTTCTGGTAGTTGTGACCTGATAAACCTTGAGCATTGCCAAAAAACATTTTACTACACAGCTTTTCGTTAGAACTTAAGAAAAAATCGTCAATACTACATTTCATTTATGTATACATGAATTTTAAAGCAATGTATCTTACATTTATTGACTTTAAAATAACACCAATAATTCCAATTTTCCTTTCGTATTTATCGATAATCATTGATTTTTGATATTTTCCCTGTATTGCAGGTTCATCGGAATCATCAATATTACAAACAACTATGGGAGATTGTATTGAATCTAAAAATGGTAATAATCCATCAATTTGATTATCGAATTCATGATTTCCAATTGTCTAAAATGATATCAATAATGAATTTTAGAAATAATTAAAATTGTAAAATAATATACGAGTACCATTGCATCGGCTTTGAGTAAATTTAAAAAATAGCTGGTCACATTCCATCGTCCAATATTATACCAAATTGTTCCTTGGAAATTATCACCGGCATTTAAATAAATTGGGTTTAATCGGATATCCAATAAATTTTTAACAATTGTTACAACTCTGGCATAACCTCCAATACATTTATCACCTTCTTCATTATTGCAATCGGCTGAATTTAGATCAGTTTCTTCAAATCTTAAAGAATAATATGTTAGTTTCTGATTTTTATATTATTCCCTGTAGAGTCTATATTATTTTTCGCCATGGGATCATTGTTTAAAAGATTACATGCAAAATTTCAGTCAGATATGACTATTCGTATTGCTTTCACAATCGATCACTGTTCAACATTATTTGAACGTTGTTTACACGTAATTCGAAAGAATTTTTATGTCAATTCAATACTGCAGATTAAACATATCAAATATATTCAAAAGGATCACCAAATAAGGCAAAACCGCTCTCGTGTAAATAATTTTTATTATTTATTGATTTCATTATACTGAACGCCTGTTTATTGAATTCATGATGAGGTAGGACAACATAAGTTGTAACCGAAAACCAACTAAGTTGAATGATGTAATATATGATTAAGACAAATTTAAACTATTTGCTATATACACAATGACGAAGGAGTGAATTTCTGCTATCTAACAATTTTTCATAGTAGTTTATACATGACGGCATTAAAGATAGTTGGCCCTAAACACAAATATACCTCTATTAAATGTATTACATTTGAAGGAGTTTGCAAGGGTAGATAATGCATAAATACTGGATAACTTCACCACTTTCTCATTGGCAGAGTCTTCTTCTTTATGTTTAATTGTTCTTCTGTACCTACTTATTAATTTTTCAACAAAAATTATATATACCTTGCATGGAAGTCATTCAAATGAATGATGGTTAGTGGAAATAAAGTATCCTCTAATTTCTGATGTGAATCGCTGGCAACATTTAATAAATAACAAATAATAATAATAATAATAACGATTTGTGCTGGTACCAGAAATTCATTTAGAACCAATAATCTCATTTTTAAGGTTAATATTACGACTAATTTATTAATCAAAATTTTTAACTACTTAACTATCTAATCAAATTTTTTTATTATTTTGAAAAAAAAAAAACGCATATGAATTGTCTTATCATTTGAATTTATTAAATGCACTTACAATATAAATGTAGTTTTATAGGTCATGTCATTAAATTACATTTGGTTGTTTATAATTACATTGGCATATACAACTATGGTGACAGACAAATATCTAGAGGTTACTCAGCCCATTTTCACCTAAAATGTAGTGTCACCAGTAATACGACCACAATTTAATGTACATTTCTGGCACAAATATCTGACAAACAAAAATAGGTAGCTGGGAATTTCTGTATCACTCTACCGAATTCGTTAGACTATAATTGATACTACATTTTCGGAAACTCGGAATGTTCGGTTTGGGGTAGCCTTATTTACCATTAAAAATAATTTGCAGAATTGCCATTCACCTCCTCTATCTTGGTGCGTTTAAAAGGTAATTGCAATTTTTGTGGACAAAATTATGTTCTGATAATCATGTTTTCCTGATATGGAAATTGTGTGTAAAAAGTATAATACAATGATGCTATTTGGTGCCACTTTACCAGTTTGTGAAATGGCGAATTATTTCGTTTATCGTTAAAACTGCTACATTTTATCTACTTTATTGGCTCTGTATCAGAGAATTATAACTGCTAGAATGTATTATTTACAGTAAAATCGAAATACTCGAGAATGGTTAAAAGATATAGTTTTGCTGCCTGAGGAAAATAGATGCAGTTATTCGTGGTGTATATTATGCATGCATATGTTTTACTGGTTTTATATACCGATAAATAGTTACAAGACAGGCAGGTACTTGCTCTCCAAGCAAAAATGCATAAACTAAACTTTAAACTGTTTATTACTGTGATTTCAGCATCGCTTTTAATTGCCAAAGATACGCAACGACTTTCAACATATTTCATCCTCAGGCACGTAAACTTTATCTATAATCGTTGCCGTTTACAATTTAAATAAAATTGACCTTCAGAGCTTATGAAGTCCTGATACAAATTTACAAGCCTATGAAATGTACCAACATTGTTTATTAGAAACAAAAAATTGCTATGTCTCGTAAACGGTTGGAGATAGTGACGTCCATAATTCAAATTCAAAAATCCTTTATTAAGTAATTTACAATTATATACAAAAAAGTACATTTGTGTTAATTAACAAATTATAGATGACAAACGCATTTTGCCCACAATGCTTACAATGCATATAGTGAACTT
>JANSTX010055440.1:0-10183 GCA_027564355.1 Penthetria funebris
TGAGATGTTTATTTCTTGGCGTTACATGAACGGAATCAAATACAATAGACCCTTTGAACTTCGTTCCCAGGGCCTAACAATATCATTAGAACATAAAAAAGGGTATAGTGAAAACCCTTCTTATTGCTTCCATTTCTGATCGCGCTCTGTATGTTTTGATTTTGGAAATTGGAAATACTATTCTATTTATATTTGTTATATTGTCATGCATTTTATCTTCATCCCTTTTATTTGACAATGTTCATTGCCAACAATTTGATGTTAAAATTTATATCAAGCACCGGTCCGAAGATAATTTTTATTTGTTTTGATTATAGAGCAAAATACCGTAATAAAACCCTTTAATTTTGAATAAAAACGAATGTTTTTTTGGAAAACGAAAGGATAATTGGAACACACAATAAATACTCGTATATTTATTTATTATCCTTATAATATAAAATTGATAAGATAAAACCGCTTACATGTTTTTTTTACCTGTAAATAATGTTTATTATTAAACTTAAATGAAAATGTTGATCAATTTTACCATAGCCTAAAATTAAAATAGTTTATAGTACATTGAATTTATATCATACTATAAATTTTGTATTTTATTACTGGTTGTGATCCTTAAGATATAGAATCGTAGTCGACCTTATTGAGTTACTTAATTGCAATGCACAAAAATGCACCAAGCAAATTGTTAATCGAACTTTTTAAACTCGAATAATCTCTTCAAAACTTCATCTGTTTTTATAAACGTTTTTTTTATTTTTTGATTTATTTATTCATAAAAATTCCCACATGTGCTTCTAATTAAATTATGCACATATTTTTTTTTACCTTCATAATTTGTAACAATTATAAATTATATTAAATTTTATTAAATTATAAAATTGAAATTCAATTACAATTAAAAGCAAAGTTTTATTACAAGTCAGTTAATAATTAGGTCGTACTTTCGATGATTGGTAAAATAACATTAAATTGCATTGCATGATAGTTAATTGTTTCGTGTTTTTTTTTTTTTTTTTTAATAATATAATTAGTACGTATTTGTTTTACCACATAGACGATTGAATTAATTAAATAATAATATAGTGGCGTACATTTAAGATCAATAGTTGAGTAAGAAAAATTATTGATTTTTTTGTATAGTTTATAAAGTACATATTAGTTATAGTTAAATTCTGATTGTTATAACTAAAGTTTGATAATAAACAAAAATTTACTAGAAATTCATACTAACAAAGGGATCAAATTATTGGTAACTAATGAATTTCTGTCTTGTCAGAAATTAGAAACTAATGCAGTTCAAAAATATGCTAAATTTGCTTCTAGCTCAATACTATGTGCCAATCGTTTAATGCCATCAGTATAATCTGATTTGTTGACATCTATGATAAATAGGCGTTTGTTACATGCCAAAAATTTAATATTAATGAATAATATCATAAATTTTATTGACTATAATATCATGCCCTGGTATGGAAAGTTTTACTCTTCATTACGATTTATATTCCAATATGTTAATATATATATATTAATTTATTGAAATCAGTCCTTTTAATTGTAGTGACCGACGTCAACAAAAATTCACACCATTGTGACATTTCAATACCTCATACCAAATAGATCTGTGACAATTACGACAAATTTCAGTTTCTGTGGTGTCTTAATAGCACCGTTAATAATGAAGCTAAATTTGTGCCGGCTTTAAGGTTCTTACTTGTTCCATTACAATTTTGTTTCAAATTATTTTAATACTTTTAGAGGTAAAACTATAAAAAATGAACTATACATGATGACTCCGGTTATATGTTTTGCGCTATTTTTTTTTTTTACTTAAGCTTAATGACCTGCTTCCATTGGACTTTCAATTAATATGCAATTATTAATTGTATATTTAAGATTGAAAATGGAACATCAGGTTGTTATAAAAACTATATTATAAAGAATGTCATGTTGGTAGAAAATGTACGTATTCTCTATCGATTTATAATATATTATAACAATTCATCAAATAACCTGAGATTAAAGTTATATAAACTTTCATATACTTCGTCTATTTCATGGCTCATATATTGCTGAATGTTTTGCAGAAAATGTTTGCAAATTTTTTAAATAATTTATAAATCATAAAAATAAACTTGTAATATTGTCGTGTACCCACTTACATAAATAAATAACTTGTTATCTATAAAATAATATTACTTTGGTTCTTCTTCTTGTTTATTTGGTTTATAACTGGTAAAGAACAATTTATATTGTAATTTTTGAAAAAAACCCTGAGGATATGCGTAAAATTGAAAAATAAATTATTTCTAACAAAGTTCATTTAAAAATATTTTGATTAAATGAATAAGGACGTAATTCAATTATGTCCTTTTATTGTTTCTCTAAAAAAAAATAAAGAAAAAAGAAACAAAGAAAATAAATGTATGGCGTTTTTATAACTACATTTGTTGGAAGTTACTGCGGCCTAATTAAATTATGTAAAGTAAACTAAAGAAGATTGATTTATTATTTAATTGATTTTTAAAATTTGTATAAGTATTACACATCTGATTATCATCACCTGAATAATATTCATTAGTCTGCCAAAAAATTCATCACATCTTGCCACCACTTAGAACTCGAAATTTCTTCAAAAATATAGATATTATATACATATTTGCATGTACTTATTATATTATGCAATCTTATATTGCTCATAGTGCAATCACATTCAAGAATATGTTGAGAGAATAAACTTGAATTCAATAAATTGAATTTATCTCAGTATAATCAAATTGCAATTTCCGCAAACCACCTACTGATATAATACTCGTATTTATATACAAATTTAAATCACATAATTAAAAGTTGGCAGCTTACATATATATTTATATACACAGAATATTAGATAAATGCATGAATAATAATCTAATTCAATATATATCAAATATTTTTCCAAAAAATCAATAGAAACAAACATTTTCCTTATTCAAGTTTGTGGTATAATTTTGTCAATGAAACAAACATACACATTTGCATTTATATTCAATTTTTGTTTTAAATTTGGATTATTTTCTCACCAAAGATTTCCAAATAAAATTATAGAAGATAGGAAAATTCTAAAATACAATATCCATTTTAGTTGTTGTAAGATATTACATTACAATGTAATAATATTAATATTGGTGAGCGATAAAATCAACAGGTTGTGAATTTTGTATACTAGTAGTAGTATGCATATACAGGCTCTGGAATTTGTTTAAAATCATTATCGAAGGAAGCATATTTGATTGTACCTTTGTTTAAAACTGAATAAATGTTCCAGTTTTTAGTTTGACTGTCCGCCCGTTCGTTGTTTTGAATTTACTATACTTGTTAGGAGTATATAAATGTAAAATTCTGAGACTAAATGCAAGTAATCAAGAAGCCTACATTAAGTAGAACAAGCAACAAAAAATTTATTGAAAATCTGTAGTTTTAAAAAAATATTTAACTTAAAGTTAAGTTATTTGTCACCATTGACCAATGGAAATAACTATAAATATTTATTTTATAATTGTTTGGTTTTACGTTTAAATAATTTAGCTACCTATAGTTAGTTGGTAAGATATTTTTCACATGTCCAAGAATTAGTGAGCGGTGACTTAAATATAGTTAGTGATTGATTAATCCTTTCGCGTCTCCTTAAATAATTTCATGCATGCTAACGAACCTAGGTAGCTGCAGTTGTATAACTTGCACTGACAAATTTTTTTTTTTGATGATTGCCAAGTTCATGACTATTTTTGAAATATAATCCGCACTCCAACATTGATAATATTGTGCTAAAAGTCGATTTAAATTTCATCCTGTTATTAGTATGAATTGTGGTCTTCTGATCGAATGGAATGCGATGCTAATAATCAAAGTGCAGAGGTATGCTCACTGTAGTATGAGTGTAAATGTAATTATACCTTAGACAATAAGCAATATATTGTAGCAATAGAAAAGTCGAAAATAATTAAGATTGATTCATGGATAGCATGCCACATAAAAATTGGATTGATAATACAATAAGAAGCGAGGTAAAAAGTTTGAGATATTATTGATATTATTTTGCAAGAGATGTTAATACTGTCGACAATAGACGCGACATGTGGAATTGTAGGGATGTGGCAGTCAACACAAATTTCTCATAAGTTCAAATTTTTCATCTGGTACTGTTTTGTATGACTGTAAGATATTTGCAAAATGACGAATATTTCATATGTCATATATCCAATTCTTCATTAATAGATGCGTTAAAAATCTGAAATGAGTATTGTCGGAAATTATCATCTGGTCAAACAATATCTCAAGATATGCATTTTACTGGACTCCACAGGATAGTAGGAGAGCTGGTAAATTAAAAATAACATAACAGTTATTAATGAGTCTTGGTATGGTGTGATGTGAATTGATGTGATAGTAATGGCTAGAAATTGTGAAAAATATAGCTATTGTTCGTTGATGCCCTATATGTTTCCGAATGAAAGTTGAAATGATGATGATTATGAATCCATCACACTCTATTATATATGCGTACATATTTTCTTCAATTATTTAATTTTAAATTTCTATTACAAATATGACTTTATAGTCATCTAAAATGACATATG
Organism: Penthetria funebris; assembly: GCA_027564355.1. Lineage (NCBI taxonomy): Eukaryota > Metazoa > Arthropoda > Insecta > Diptera > Pleciidae > Penthetria > Penthetria funebris. The sequence goes on from JANSTX010055440.1 coordinate 4,617, forward strand.
CAATGTTGAATTGCGAAAGGTCAAAAAAAAATTGAAAGGTTACGTACGTAAAATTGAAAGGTAGATGATGATGTTTTTGGAATGGAAACTAATCTAAAATAAACATAGACGAATATATGTATACCAGTGTATGTCCTCAACATCTATATATGTACTGTCCATTCAACTATGGTATATGTAGAAAACTTAATGCCAAATCATAATCCATATTTATAGAACTTGGAGATGTGTCTGTTGGTGGTGCACTTGAGAGTTAAAACCATAACTCATATGGACATGAATTATTAAAGAAGAGGATCATTACATATACCTTAACAGAGATTTCCATGTAGGTATATTTTTTTTTCTTTCTGAAGCATTATTATGTGTTATTGAGGAGATGCATATATATACAATATAACAACATAAATATAATACTAGACGTTGTTATGAATGGGTAATGTACATTATCGTATATGTACTATATGCATAAATTAAAATCTTTATGAATATTAAATATATAGTAAAGCCATATATCGTCTATAGCAGAAACTTATTTATATGTTTTATTCTGGCTTATAATTCCTTCTCCTCATAAATATGCAATATTAGCTACATATATGAATGTGAATAAATTATGTTCTTAATCAGAAATTTATAAGAATTTCATCTAATAATTAATCGATGCCTTTAACAGTTTTTTAATAGCCAGTTTCTTTTTTATTTCAGTCGATATTATACTTGCATTATTAAGAGGATAATTACATCTAATCTCAATTGAACAAATGAATATTTATCACTTTCTCACATTTCCAAAATGCTTTCTACTAAATTTTATTAAAACAATTATTATTTTCCATTCAGAACCCGATTAAATGAACTTTAGCGTACCGATTTAGAATATTACTATATTTCATTGGCATCACAATTTCACCATCACCCCAAAATCTATTGAACATATGCAAAATGCATACATGATTTTATGTAGCATCGCAACATAAATGTGTGTATATATGCAAATGTTCGAAACGACTCCATTAACATAGAAAAGTATTAAAAACTATATAACCATAGCCCACATACAGTACTAAAGCAAAATAACTATGAAAAATCTATGATTAATTGATGTATGTCTTTATCGTCATCATCATCTTGAGGTACAGGTCATCTAACTCGTTCTTATGTTTCAACTCTAGTGCTGGACACTTAAGAGTTTACATTAATGCACACAGACAACAAATTGTCAACAGCTTAAAATATCTTAGAATTAGATTGACAAATACTTTAAATTTCAATACACACTTAGACGATGTCACAAATACAATTTTTCGTTCACTACATGCAATATCTTCGATGTTAAAGAAAACCTGTAGAATTGACAAAAACATCAGGATTCATTGCTATAAACAGCTAATTAGATATTTAATAAGATACGCATTTTTCGCGTGGTCCTCAATATCATCACACCAAATGGAAACTATTAGAATCCTTGAACATAAAGTTTCTCCGGTTATAACTGAAACTCGTAGACCAAGGGGAGAATACCGACACATCAGCAACTGTCGAATATACCGTACTTTGGTTAAATAAGCTCTAAATTTTTTACATAAAATTATAGATTTAGATAACCCAACTACCAGGCGTTGTGGAAGAAGTTCAACTAGATTTGCTGAACTTACTTCATTTATATGAATTTGGGACACTGTTTAATAATTCAGACATCTTGACATATTATAATCGACGCTCTGTTGCAGATCCATGCTTGGTTTACAATACCAAACAAAACCACGATTGCTTTTATGTATTAACTGTATTCTCGTGCAATACACACGATTCAGCTATGCTAGTTGTAAGCAGGCAACTGCCTGTGCTGATGGAATGCGTTGAGAGGCCTGTGATTGATGTACTGTATATGCTGCTAATAATAATATCACATTCAATCATTTCTTTCAATTTTGGGGCAATGTATCATCAAAATGTATTATGTACCACTCAAGATTTATGTAGTGAAATCTCAAAAGCTTTTACATCTAAGTATATAAAATCAATATAATTCATGTATTTCGTCTATATATACTACTTAATGTTTATATACATATTTTCACAACAGCTTTGCATATATGAAAATAATTTTTGTATTTGGTGAAAAAGCTTTTTGATGACTGAGAAATTATGTTAATTTTATTTATTCAGACAATCAGTCGTCTACAGAATATTATACTAAAGTTTATTTATGATTTTCTGTCAATGACCGACCTTTAAATTTTACAAAAAAAAAAATTCAATTTTATTTAAATGAAGCGAAATATCATTTATCGAGAAGCAAATGAAAATGAAATGATAGAATTTAAATGGCATAATATTGAAATATCAACTAGAGATATAGACTTATAGTTCTCAAATGTACCCATAAAAATATTTATAAAACTAATATCGAAAAGGAAATGATATCACTGTAAATAAATCCGCCGCATAAGTCGCAATTATTATGAAAAAGGCAATAACTGAATGTTAATATTATATGAAAGTATATATCCGAAACATATGAGTTTTTAAAAATTTTATTTCAATTCTGATTGAAATTGTAATTTCGATTACTATATAGTAATTTAAGAGTATATGGCGTCTAAGTTATTAGAATGACCAAATATAACTAATAATGGAATATAATACTGAAGTGAAAATAACCATGTTCTGGTCAGAAGTTTTAAACATAATATAATTTACACATAGATTTTTAGTACAATAGTTTCAATATTATAGAAGCAATCCCTGATTTTATGGTATTTGTTCTAAGAAACTATAGGTAATTTTATGCAACAATATTTCAGGGCGAAGTATATGCAATTATGAAGCTGCAAAACAAAAGAAGACCAATGGTATCAGTTAAGTCATTAAGTTCCAGTATAGAAAGTTTATAGAGTTTCTGTCGATATTTGGCATATTCAAGTTTACCACTTATTGATTCAGGATACAGAAAATGTTTTTTTAACCCTGTGAAACAGAATAAGAGTTGTATTAGAATAAAAATTCAACTTTACTACTTGTTTCAGCTGATTTGAAGCAGAATAAGCGGATGATTTGAAAAATTGTCTCAACTTATAAATTTTACCTTGAAACCTCAGTCGTATTACGGTGAAATAAAGTTTTGCTGTTAATCCACATATATATAATATCATATTATAATAATTATTACTAATTATAATACATAAAAATTAATTATGTGTAGAAAATGTTTTTTTTTTTTCCTCAGACAAAATAATATTTCGAATGCTTTATTTCAACGCGCGCCTTTTCCTCTACTGCCCTTATGGTGTTGTTATGCAGAAACACTTTCAACACTACTTGCAGTAATCACTGAAACATCTTGTTGTCGATCAGCTGTCAACTGTACTCTAAGATCCATGCACTGTTATCATATTCAGTAGCTCATTATATTGTTCATTTCATCTAATAATTTGTATAGTTTCATTTGAGATCATCAAACCGTCTATAGATTATTATTGAATATTATTCCATTCTAAATTTTTGCATAGTTTATCTGCCAGATAATAACAATGAATAAATTTACAATATTTGTATTGATTGGGAAAAAAATATATTTGAGTCACATTACACTATTTCAGTTTCTACAGGTCTATGACATTGCTGTTTCTCATAATATATCTTGTCCTCATTATTAGATACCTTATTGTCAACACTAATTCATTCACTTCTCTAATGCAACATGAAATATCTTCACAAAATGGTCAGAATTCATTTGTTATCTCACTTCTTAATATTAAAGTCGAGTAAAGTAATACTGTGTAGCATATTTAGGGTTTCCAAAATTAACCAAATTGTTTTATTGAAATATCTAATAACTATACAAGTAATTGACGATGAGTACACTTTAAATATCAGTACTGTCTATTTATTTGATCTAATTTTAGATACTCGTAAAAGTGTCTATTCTACTTACTATAATTACTAATTATATACAGACTCCAAATTAAAGTTAATGTTGTCAATGTCTATCTTAGAGCATTGTAAAATGCATCCTTGTTATCTATGAATTCTGGTTTAACTATTTCATTATTGTTTTAAATATTGTATTGAATCGATTATAAGGAATTGAAGCAAAAAGTTATGTTTCCAGTAAGTAGACACGATTCGAAGGATATAGCACATACGAGTATATTGAACTAAATCTTGCCAATATAATGTTACAGATCAAAGGGCTAATGGATTATGCATGTAATTTATTTATTAATATATATATATATATATTTAAATAATATATAACTCCACTAATTAATTGTTAATTAATTTTGTTCAACTCACTTTTATTCATTAAGATACCAAATTGTCTATACACAAGTAAATTGTGAGAAAACATAACTTTAATTTCGCATTATATGACTTTTCAATGGCATAAATAGAATTCCTTACGATAAGTTTGGAATATAATTTTCAAGAAATGCACATAATATAAGTTAAATTAAAAATTACCATAGATGCATAATAATTTTCATGCATAATTAAATTTAACAATTTAATTAAATATACTCAATTAAATGGAAATAATGAAAAATATAAGTAGAGGTTCAGGTTTTTTTTACTTCGTGCATATGAGTTATCTCTGTCTGTAACTAAATACTATAAAGTCGATCCATATCCAGCAGTATTTGATCACTTTTTTATATTTTTTACTTTAATTTTTTGTTACTTATATTTATCCCATATACCATTACCATGATTACCATTAATTAATACTGATTATACTTGTCACAATGTTGTATTACTAGAATTTTTTGAACCAAAAATGGAATGAAATGTCGATATGTAATGTACACTAAGTATATCATTACATACTTGTATTATAGTTATTGCAATTTTTACGACGTATATCATTAATGGAATGATGTTTATATATTTTATTTTAACTTTCAATTTTTTTCGTTTAATTATTTTCAAATTTAAATAATTAAATATATAATTTATAACTGTTGTGAATTTAATTGACAAAAATATAAATAACAGAATGTTCAAAATAAAAGTTTGTTGTAATAAAAACATGAACATTTTCGTTGGATACTTTAAGTAATTCCAAATGTCTATACCGAACAATTTTGATTTTTACCACATATTGTCTCCTACGCGATCAATTTTTATGACTATTGTTTTATGAAAGTTATAATACTAACAAAATAAATGCATTTCTTTTATCTTTTTCACATAAATATCCATTTCAATTGAATTTATTGCACCATAAAGTGTAGAAGATATATAAATTTATTTTATTTAAAATCATATGTACTTTGTAAAAAAACAAAATTTTAAACAAACATATGTTGGTCGCAATATTTTAAAATTTATTGACGAAAACAATCGCAATATAATATTTAATGATGTTTCTACAGAGGTTCGCTATCAAACCAACAAGGCAGTATCAATAACTGGATGCCTTCGTGACGTCATTTGGAGAAACAGGTTCATGTCACAAGACAGCAAAATACGAATCTATAAAATATGCGTAAGACCTATTTTAACATATGCAGTAGAAACCCGTAGTGATACGTCCAGAACGAAACAACTAATGAGGACAA
>JANSTX010055441.1:0-10178 GCA_027564355.1 Penthetria funebris
AACAAATGCAATAATTTTTTTTTTTAGAAACCAACTTATCTATTCAACAATGTATTTTCCATTGCATTCAGAAACACCAAATTGTTGAAATTTAAAACATAAAATTAATTGATCATTGGAAACTTTATAATATTTATCCAAATGATAAATTAAATTAAAAAAGTAGACATCATCAGTCTCTTAAATTATTCAGATATAATGATTTTATACTTTCCATTCAGAAATTTGATTTGACAGTTATTTTGATTAATCTGTCATATCCTATTAGAAATGTTGAGTTAACATGGCTATATTCACCATTACATGGTGCGAAGCCCAAAATATGATGATTATATTGAATCACAACATGTGAATAGTTTCAGAATTTGCTACGAAACCTTAAAAAGGTTCTTGGTGTACTTGTTCTTTCCACATTTTGTATACGCTAATATTTATATCCTTTCTCAATAAATAAATTATTTATACTTAATTGGGCATAATAAATTCACAAATACTAAACATAATAATACATAAAATAATTTATTAATTAAAATGATTAATATTTTTAAATTTGCATAATTTAAATTTGCATAATTAAAATGTAATTTTGATTAATTACCAACTACACACAGGTAAATTGCAAAAAAAAATAAAAAATAATTACAATCTTAATTGTAGTTTATGTCTACAAATGAAAGATTTATCTTTTCGACAGAAGTTATTATTTATTATTCTTTTTTTTTTCCTTTTAAGTTATACATTTTTTTAATAATTGCTTTTAAATTAAAGGTAAGTACTTACATTATAAGAGTACATGTCATTCTGCAAAATTTTACGTACGTTTTTAATTTGACTGCACACCAACCACTACAAATAATGTAATGCGGTTATATGCATGACATATTTATCTTATAATTTAATTAAAATAAGTATACAGTTAAGTAATACTAGTAATTTATAATTTATAATTAATCTTTACCAGGAAGTATCAAATATTGATATTAATATTAAAAAGGCTCATCGCACATCCTACTTTCAACTAATCAAATTTTAAGATAGAACGCGTAAACGTCCAGGGAATCATATCACGACATTAATTATTCATTTGACAACGCTTAAAATTGAACTCTTGCATTTATTTTCGTCAACTACAAATTTGGATTTACCAGGTACACAGGAAACACAGAAATGTATTTCAACTAAACAGCATCTGTGCCGGAAGGTGCTTGTTTTGTTGTAGTGAAATATAAAAATGATTATAGTCTAAAATGTACATATCTGCATATGTTTGCTATAGAATTTATTCATGATTATCTATATATCTACGATAGAGCAATCAGAAATATCTTCACAATTATTAAGAATTAAAATACCATCGACGTCAAAATGTTATGCTTTCACTAGCCTATATTCCTAATTACGTGATTTTACAAAATTGTAATAAGATGGATTTACACCAAAATTAATGATTAAATATATACGGTAATTGACTATGGTTAAATAAACTGCAAACTATGCACTGTTTCATATGATTTATTCCAATATTAAATCATATGGAAACTAAACTATTACAAAATTAATAATTTTGTATTGTAAGTATTAGGTATCAGGTATTATTATTATGTATGCATTACTCGTAAACCTTATCGTAAACTGCAAATTTTCTTAGCTTTCAGATTGCTGGTCATTTCATATACATCGAAATAATGTAGTACACATTTCAACAATATTATTAAACCATTTTTCTTTAAATGTCTTACATTGAGAATCATTGGCATATCTACACGATTGAATTAGAAGTGCAATACGGGAATCCATAAAATCCAAAACATGTTACATTTTTAGAATGCTGAAGCTGCATTTGTTGAATTGAAATCTAAAATTTGTATGGAATAGTTTAGTCTCTATCTTATATATCTATACTAAACACTTGATAATGGCCACTACTGCGGACAAGTATAGAAGAATTTTCAAATGGCGCTACCATTAATTTAAAATTTATGCATACATAAGATAAATTTAATATAGATTTAATTGTATAAATTTTAAAATGTCTATAAATACAAGTTATAGATATAAACATTTTTAATGAAAATCTTTGATAGTTAAAAGGAACAAACAAGGAAAAAAAAAAGAGAAAAAAATCACTCTATCTGAAAAATAAAACATCAAATAAATTCCTTTTTCTTGTTGAAACTTGAATCCCTGCTGATTTAAATGATTTACTTGAAGGTTCTTCAATATATGTTACGAAAAACACAGCTTCGTAATAAAATACACTTTCAATGCAATTATTAATTAAACCTTTGGTATAGAGATTCTATATTTTACTTTTTATTTTTGTTCAGAAAAATTTTACGGGATTTATGATCAATGGAACATGACACAAAATATTTTACGATATAATTCAATGATGATGTTATATATTAAATAAACACAAAATCTGCCAAAGGTTAACCCTGATTTATATATCTTTTACTTGCATATATAATGTTTGTTTATTTATTTATCCTCATATGTAATCCTTTAGCTAAGGTATACACTATCGTATATATTCATATTCATTTTATACAATTCTTTTTTTTTTATTCTGTTAATTAATTAACTTTGGTATAGTATAATTATATCGCTTCTTAGTGACAATTACTACAATAATGCAATTCTCTAATTTGTATATTCTTTATGTGATTTTTTCCGATTTAATTTCAATTTTATTAACTATCACCTCTATCGTTAGCACATCTCAGTTACCAAGAATTGTAACAATTCTCGTAATGCATAATCAACTAATATTTTGACTCATCTTTATTATAACAAGTCTGTATTCTTGAAAAATTCAATATAAATTATCCTATTTAATAAAAGTAATTACATGTAATTAATGGCTAATGAAGTAAAGTTAAATCATTCAACTTCAGATATAGAAAGCTTCAGATAGTCGACTTTCAGACGTTGTAACGTAACTGAGATACAAAGAAAAAAAATTATAGATTAATTGATATTAACAGGAATGACGAGAATTCTGATATTATTATATTATTGAACTATTCTTTAATATTTCCATACGCGAATAACTATTAATTGAAATTTAATAATTGGAAAATATAGAATCCATTTGAAATTTAAACTCCATATAATTGTTACAACTCTTTCTAAATTCATTAAATAGGTCTAATTAATTTGAAAAAATTGTGATAGCTGACTTCCCGAATAATTCACACAATAAACTTTATTCTATCTGGACATAATTCAAGTGTCCCCATCGTGTAAAGACAGAAAACATATATGAGAAAAAACACAAAGCTGGTATAATTTATAGCAGCTTTGTGCCATAGATTCATATAATTACTTAAATTCTGAAAATTAGTAAATATTATATATAAATGGAGTTGCGACGTTTAGAAATGATAGCACGAGAGTTAATCTAATTATTTATATAAACAATTAATATTTTCTGGTGATCGTCTCTTGTACACAGTTTAAGTTTCTAAATTCTATGTATATTTCATTACCATTACCATATTAAAATAGTAAATGCCTTTTTTTTTTTGGTCTCATTGAAGGTTTTTTCATATATCAACTATTAATAATATGAAAAAAATTAAAAAAAAATTAAACGTACCTACGAGTACATAAATTTTAAAGTTATGAAAATAGAAAAAAATCAAATTACAAGTAATTGCATGTTAAAAACTATTTTAAAAGTACTTGAAATAAAAAAAAATATTAACTACATTGAATTCAGAAATTGAATAACAATGTTAAGTGCATTATATTAATAATTAGAGCACAATATTATTAACTATTAACATAGTAAATTTAATATTGTTCACATTAAAACTGCAATAATAATGCACTTAACTAAATAAAATTCCTATCTTGTACAGTAGTGCTTGGATTATTTTTTGTAATTTTGCTTTAAACAAAAAACTGTAAAGCAACAGAAACTTGGATACAATCTAAATTCAAATGATTTTTAAAATATATATAAAATACAATTAATCATTTTAATTTTAAATAATTAATTAAAATAATAATAACTATCTTTTATACGTAATTTATTTTGATATGTTATTTAGTAAATAATTATACACTTGTACTTAAAAAGAGTTATTTTAATTAATCGATGATTGTTTTGCTTTTAAAGAAATACAAATTTTTTCATCTACCAAATTAATAATTAAAGAAAATATTCAGAAGATAAATCAATTTTTGGATGAATTTTTCGTTTATATTTGACAAATAATGTCTAACCATAACGAGAATTTACTAAAACTGTAAATAATTTTCATAAACGAGATAAGCGAGTTTTTTCGTCGTTGTCGTTCAAGTCGAAATGCTGATGCTACTTCTAACTTAAGAGTTCAAGTGAAAATATTAAATATCTATTAACTTAGTTTAATTACATGCTAATGATATGTTTTTTGTCGTTTATCTTATATAAAAAATTATAGCTGCGATACTGCAATTGTTATTCATAAATCAAAATTAAAATTGTTTGATAAAACATAAGGTTCATATCTGTCCCTAATTAGAGTGGTGCATACATTCTCAATGTCCAAATATTTACTCTCTTTTCTAGATTGCATTTAATGACACATATATTTTAATAAATAGCCATCGGTGACAGATGTGGTGCAGTATAGATGGACTTATTAACCTTTCTAGATGTTAGTGGCCATATTTGACAATAATCACAATGAATATATGAGCAGAAAATCTTGTAATCAACTTTTAGATTTTATTAGTTGCTTATCTGTGACTAATACCATTATAAATAGTATTCTTGGTCAACATTGTAATATCATGTATCATATTCAATAGTGAATTGAGCGTTACATTAATTTTAATAACTCTATAATAGAATTCGCTAGAAATATGTTAAAAATGTGTAGCCGTTCTCGAGATATTTCAATTTTTCTATAAAAAAAACAACTTCTGCTGATTCTGTTTTCCTGTTCAAATTCATAGAAATGTGGCAAATTGTAACGTGTTAATTAGGATTGTAAACCATCAACTACTACATAGACAGTGGAATGACAGCTTGAAGAAAAATCAACCATATTTTATCTGATTTTCAAGTATAGAAGAACATAAATATAATGTAATGTATGTATATAATGCATCTTATGAGCATGTCATAACATTCTACTTAAATGAGTAATGAGTTTTCCGCATCGACGTAAGTTCATCAGATACGCCAAACTAATGTGCGTCTTTTCTCCTCAGATACCCATGCTCTATATGTAACCGTTCTCAAGATATTTCAATTTTTCTATTAAAAAAATAGCTTCTGCTGATTCTGTTTTCCTGTTCAAATCTACAAAAATGTGCAAATTTTTACATTTTTATTAGTATTGTAAACCATCAACTACTACATAAGCAGTGGATGGACAGCTTGAAGAAAAAGCAACCAAAGTTTACCTAATTTTCGGATCATTTATCAGGATAACATAAATATTAGAAATAATTTTTCGAACTATAATACATCTGAATTTTAGAATCTTTTATTAATAACGATGAATTGTAATTATAATATTCTGAAAATAGTTACTTACATTTAAAATACTATATGTGTAGCATATTTCTAACTAGAATAGAAATGTGAAAAAATATAATACATGGCACAGCAATTATAATACATGGCACAGCGGCTAAATATATAAAATAGATTTGTAATTCAGTGTTTTGCGGTTCGACAAACTATGATGTTTCCAGTTTCAGACACTTAATCAGATACTTAATACAGACCATTTGAAACAATCGAATTTAATAGATTTCTATTAAATTTCATCTAATTAATTTATAATTTTAAACATAAATTCATATTTTATTTTAATCTAGTAAATTTTTAAATAAATTAAACCTTATTGAATGTTATCTGTTCACTGATCCGCATTCCTAATTCATATTATTAATAAACATTATCGTGAACATGAAATCTTTAAAATAAAGAAATAGGGCTTCTTATGTACTTGTCTAAATATTTTTTTTACTATATATTAATATTGTTTATTATTTATAATTAAAATGTTAAATTCTGCAGTAATTTATTTTTAAGTTACACACACAAAATAAAAAAAAAACTTTTTCTCTTATTTTTTAGGCTGTTTCTGAATTCATTTGCATATTAATTAAATCCTATTATATTAACATATAGTAGTTATTAAAGAATATTGTTTTATCTATTCATTTAAGAAATTAAATTTAAACAGAGAAGAAGTCCTATACAGTCCTATCACAAGACATTTCATTTCACATATCGAGCGAACGATTTCTAATGATGTTATCTATTTGTATTACGTTGACATAATAGGTGCATATTCAAACAAGTTGTACTTGATAGTTTACAAGTACAATGATGATCCCTCAACAAGTTCGGCATATTCTTGAAATAACTTAGACTAAATCACATACTGGATGGTATATAATTCTTTTCAGTTTTATATTCCCTGTCCATATATATAGGACAAAATTACGATGCTAATTTCTTGCATCCTACCGCAAAACTAAAGTAGTTCCTCAATATACATTAAAACATGTAGTTGATCGATGAAGTGAGATATTTAATCACTAAAGTAAACAAATAAGACACTAATACCTGGTATTCTGAGCGCAATCAAAAATTGTTATTCAACCACTCCATTTACCACAATGCGTTTACATAAGCTAAACAAAACTATTTGTCTGTTGATTGAATAACAAATTATTGTATGAAGCCGTTTGAGTGCAGGAAAGAATAAATCATAAATATGAATTCTCAATAATGTTTCTGAAATTGCTAATAAAAAGATAAAAGACAAACAATTCGTCCATAATTTCATATATGGTAATAAATTTCATTATGCTGCTCTACTGATTGCTTGCATAATTTATGAGTGGATCCTCGACGGGATGCATCGATTGTCGAAAATTTCAAATATGCCCCCCACTTACTCTACCATGCAGTTTCTGATATAGAAAATTATTATGTTAGCTTTCACACATTTCATTCAAAATTAAATTAATTATTAAAAGTTTTATATGTCAAATAAATTATTGCGATTTTTGTTTGTTTTCAGAATTAAAACATTTTTTTTACCTTTTTATATTTCCTTTATTTTTTATTTATTTATTTTTATATTTGCTTTTTTGTTTGGTTCTTTATTTTTTAATTTTTTTTTTCTTTATGTAGACCTTTATTTTAATTCAACTGTGTAATCGGCAACTGGAATTTTTTTCTTTTACTTTTTATTTGCAGTTTTAACCTTTTTATCTGTGAAAAAATATCCAAAGAATTTGAATATAAATTATGCTAATATTAAAATTCATGAGATTAACATTTGCAGTAATTTGAATTTAAAAATTTAATGATATTATAATTAATTTGAAATGATCTGTATATTGATAACTTCTAGTTCCGGCATATTACCTTGATCCAGAATGAATACATCATCAATATGTATTTATGTGTGTATAGTAGTTTGGAAGGCATTGGTAAAATACTGGGTTATTAATGTGGCGACAAACTATCATTAAAGAGACTGGTATGAGCTCATACCGCAATCAGTGATAGATATTTAGTTAAATACAAATAAAGATCATAAGATGTGGTGATATTATGACTTATATTTGAACGACTGGAATGTGATAACAAGTAAAAACAGCAACTTAGCCATTACGTGTTATATATAGTAGAAATAGAACTGTAATTAGCGAAAGTTCCAAAGTCAAACATTTTATGTACTATAAGCATTTATAAGTACTACTTACTGAACAATATCTTTTACATTAAAGTTATACGATTTTCTAGGAATAACTTTACAAATAAATTAATATGCACATTTATTTTCATATATCATATTTCCACTATATTTTTATAAAGAGAAAACCCTTTTAGCGGGAAATATGTAAATTTCCAACATAAATTATACAATGTTTAATACATAGCAATAAAAATAATATAGAAATAATTTTTCTGACATTATTGTTCTGATGTGATTATTACCATTTTTAGGGTAAATTTGTACTCTGCTTTCAGGAAAATATAGTCATAATTATATGCCAAAATATGAAACAGTTGAATGAATTTCTTCAGTCATTCAGAAAAAATTCAATTACACTTTGCAGTAGTCGAAATATTTAGTGGGCAATATGTCAAGAACTATAGTCGCCGTATTTATTAATTACCATAAAAAAGCCTTAGGATTATGATTATTTTTTGCTGATAAAAACAAGGAATAATTTACGAGAATATATTCTAATACATTCTAATATTTACTAGATTTAGAATACTATAATATGCTTCATGTAATTGTTTATAATACACTTATGGTAGAGTAGAAATCTATACTCGAAATTTATGAAGATTAAAGGTTAATTTTAAGTGTATCACCGCTGGAGTATGCAACCAGATATTCTATCAATCTAAAGCTGATAAAAATGAGTTTTACTACTATTCGGTATACGATATATAAATATATATATATATATGAACATAATATTTATTCATATTAAAATCATATCTATGGAAATTGTACCTGTTTTGATGACTGGATCTTCATTTATTTCATAGTAAATTTACATAAAATATATTTAAAATACATGTTGGTATTTAATTCATTTGACAGGTCTCAGCTCCTGTAAATATTTTGCTATTGTGGGCACGACGTGTAAAAAAAATTTATCTTATATTAGACATTTAACGTTTAACACAATTTTAATATTCAATTCTTAGAACATGATCAATCAATAACACCTACAGAATTAGTAACCATACCCATATACAACCAGCTATATCCATAATTTGAACATCTATAAAAGGGTATATATATATATTCACCATTGCGTTAGAGACAGTATAGTAAAAACATGAAAAAATTGAATCATGAAATTTAAATTGTAGTAACAGGAATAAAAGGCTAGAATATGTAATACATGTATCATATAAGATAACGGTAGAGGACAGTAACATTTGAATATGTAGAAAACATAATGATAGATAATATGAACGAATTAACAATACAAAAATAAATTAAGAAACAGATTAAAAAAATCAATTTTTGACCATTTTTACATCACGTAGTTTCTAACTCATACCAAATAGTATAATCAATTCTGAAACTGAAGATTTAATGTCCGCATGTAATGGGTAAATCAAAGTAAAAAATGTCAGTATTATTAATAATTAGACATTAACTTTTAAACAGAAAACACCTAAAGCAACGCTAATAATTAATTAAAAATAGAGTCCAACTAGCAAAAATAAAAAGAATTACATGACTTTATTTGACATTGGCCTACGACTTTATATTATTCTTGAAATGAAAACATAACCTTAATAATTATTGGATGTTTAAATCGTGGATGAGAATAATTGAATGAAGAGAAATAATGACCAAATGTATCATTTACATGCTGTATAGATGCCCTCGGCATACTTCTTTCACACTGAAACTATTTAGAGCTATTTAAGAGATATTGTAATTTTTGTTAACAAAATAACATTCTGATAGTCATGTTTTTCTAATACAGAAATTCAAAATTATATTAAAAATAATAATAAAATAATATCGATATTTGCATTTTAAATAAAATACATCTTCTAAAGATTATGATCTCCTAATATAAATCCACAAACCTATTAAATGTACCACTTCTTACGCTCTTATTGGCATACTAGACATGATCATAACGTCAATATATGATCGTGAATAACTGCTGGCGTTATACAGGGTTCAGTTGCGGCTGTATCCTAAATACACTATACATTGCCGATCTGCCTTTGGTCTTACACTGCCTTTGGTCTTACACATTCCAACATAGCCCTCTACAACTCACATCGTGAATGTACACTTGGACACTATAAATAAATGGATGCAATGATGGAAGTTAAATAAATTATTCAAAATGTAGCGTTATAGCATTTCGCGGCACAGGCCGCTTAACACGGCCACTCGTACCTACTAAGGCAACAAATCTCAACATCTCTATTAATGGTCATAGGCTCAGTAATACTAACGAAATCAAATATCTTGGTATATGATTCACCAACACTCTTAAATTTGGCGCGCACATAGATGAACCTTCAAGGACGATTTTCGGATCACTGCAAACAATAGTCCCAACCCTAAAAAAACAAGGAAACTCGATAAAAAGATAAAAATCCTTTGCTACAAACAACTAATTCGTCCTTTAATGACATATGCATTTGCGTCCTG
>JANSTX010055443.1:0-10176 GCA_027564355.1 Penthetria funebris
GACGGACGGACGGACGGACGGACGGACGGACGGACGCACGGGGACATGCTTAAATCAACTTTTTTTTCAATTATAAGCACTTCTGTGTATTTTTTTTTCTGAGATGTTATATATATATAATAGACCCTTGCAACTTCTTTCCCAGGGCCTAAAAAGAAAATTGATAACGTGTATAGTCAATTGAATAAAGTATAGTCAATTGGATGAAGAGGATGTGAAAAGCGCACAACCGAGCATAGTACGAAGCAAATTCTAATAAAATGAAAGAAACGTCACTGTCAAATGTCAACTGTCAAATGCCAACTGCTAAATGTCATCCAAACAAAAATAGTAGCCTTTTCATGTGATTTTACGGGATCTCCTATTCACTAATAATTTCTGTTAAGAAAACATCGTTATGAATATCTCAAGTATTTTCTGAAGTAATATTTATCTTTTGTTTAACATCGGAATAAGTTGGCAATATATTTTATTAGTAAGTGTTATTAATTAATAGTAATAGCTTTTTTTACTCACTGCATTTATTCCTCTTGGTGTTTTGATTGCACAAATTATTATCCCATTATAAATTTTTAGTCTAACACAATAAACTAAATATATAGTCACAATTCTTTAAATACACCAATATTATTCTAATTTAAAACTTAATATAAACAATTCTTTAAACTGCATGTCATTAATAACATTTTGATTTCGTTACGTTATGTATTTAATACTAGTAGAATGAGAAGCCATAAGATGATTCGATGAAATGCCTATACCCAATATATTACAATGAACATTTAAGGAAATAAGATTTATAGTGAAAAATATCACTAACAACAATAATATCAAAATGCTTTTAGATAAAAATTAGGTCAACAAAAATAACTATAACAACAACTTAATAATCAAATAGAATACATTTTAATGCCTTGTAATGCGAATTTTATATCGTTAGACTTGAAGCAGAATCATTGAATCTTCCTGTAACCAGTCTCTGTACTTCTGTACTTTGTTCAACCCAAACTAAGTGTCAGATTGTTAATGACCTATGTCTACCTGTCCATTTGCTGCGTCTCATTTCAGATCAAGCCATTACTGAATTGAATTTGATGTTCATGTTTCATAAATTTTATGGGAATTTATTTTCTGCATATTTTTTATCAAACACTAATCATGATAAACTGTTCCATATCCTATATGTGAATGACTGTAATTTACAACTATTAAGTTTAAATTAAATGATGACTTAACATCATAAAGTCGACATCAAAATATACCTGCAAAAATATTTTTCCAATTTTTAAATTCAATAAAAGAATGACCACCCAAATAGTGCATTATTAATTTAAAGAAGAGTATCTAATCAACTTTACTATTACGAAATCTCTAATTAACTATTAGAATTTTAATTGTGTACTAAAAATAAAAAGACTATCTATCTGTCAAAGATGATTAAATGCAAATATAGAAAATAAATGCCTAATTCGCATCTTATATTAAATATATTCATGGTCTGTAGTCAAATATGTTTAAAATAGTGAATTATAATGACAATAGTGAAGTAAATTCACAACAGTAAAATGTATTCGCTATAGTATAGTATATCGACAATAGTGAAGTATATTCACAATAGTCAAGTATATAATCACAATAGTCAAGTATATTCACAATAGTAAAGTTTATTAACAATAGTCAAGTGTGTTCACAATATAGTAAAGTACATTCACATATTATTGTTCGAATTCTATATTTCTGAACGTCAAATTAATTGCAAACTGTGCAATTTTTTTAATGTACGCAATAATTGGAACATATTCCCTACGATGAAGTATAATATATTCACGTGCGTTATTATTGGTATAGAATCAATTCTAAAAAAATTTGGTATATTTTGGTTGATTATTTCATTATCAATTCTCTAAGTCTATTCTCAAAGTAATTTAAATAAAATTGTATCATATTTAACGAACTGGTTTGACTTCTAAAATTATTTGCAAAATAAAAATAAAATTCATTTTCAATCTAATGACAATCGACATAATAAACGAATTTTTATTAGATTGAATTTTGAAATATGTTTTCAGTTGTAAGTCGCCGTTTACACGATTCAACTTTTATCGAAATGAAATCGAATTGGATGAAAATCGGATGAAATTGGGTCGTTTAAACGGGGCATAATTCAATGCAGGTGCAAAGCAAATATACTCACGCAATAATAATATTAAAAACTACATATTATATTATGTATTTCTAAATCGTGTAATCCAGTAAAATGTACATGTTCTAATTTGAAAGTTTGATGCAAAAATAAATTTCAACTAGTACATAATCCAAAAAAAGTTGCGACATGCTATGAACTTTAGCGGTTGACAGAATATAGACTACACCTTTGTGCGGATATAATTTTAGATATCTACATCCGATCCGAATCTGCAAAAAATACAAACAAGAATATCGGCATCCGATAAAGCTCACTTGGTGCGCTACTAGCAGGTGTTGCATGTATTCTATTTTTGCAGTCATGTAAAGTCTAGGAAATTGGTTCCTATTTTCTTTCCACCAATTAATTCAATTTCACAATTTTTTTTTTTAAATCTCCAATCATCTGACTCGTCTTCAGATATAAATTCTAAATTGAACTACAAAACTACTTGTATACACATTATTTTCTGTAGTAAATTGAGTGACGATAATATTTAGTATGATTCGATTCGTAAGGAAACAAAATGTAATACAATTTACCCGTAACATACCCACATGAATGCGAAAATTCCGATGCATTAAGTGAAAATGATGCTACTAACTTTATAAATGTAATTGTTATTTGTGCCACTATAAAGATTTGAAGCCTTCAAGTATAAATACATGCATAGAATTCCTTTAAAATATTTGCAGATATAAATTATGTAATAAACGAAAAATAAAATGATGTCAAAAATCTGTTTTTTTAATAATTATGATTTATATGCAACTAACTTTTTATATCACTCAATCGAATCCTTTTTTAAATCAATTAGGGACTAAAATACTGCATTCGGTAAAAGCAATCAAGCCATCAATCAACCAAAACAAACTAAGTAGCTGATTATCTGCATCACTCCACTGCAAGATTTATTTTAGAATTACTTTCAAGATTAATTAAATAAATTGTACCTTAGTCAAAGCAACGTTTCTATTTAAAATAAGGGAAACTTTTTCTAGAATAATAAAAATAAATTTTTGGAAAAATTTACGAACTCTAGAATATTTTTATTCGTTTAAAGGTAGAAAATTATAACGAAAGTATATTGGCGCCATTAATCATTTCTGTTTAATTTCGTGCAATTCTTGGGATCTCTATTTTGACCTCTGTTAAGATTTTATTTCTATTCGAATAATATATAACTAATTAAGTTATTAAATTATATCTATAATATAATAACGAAGAAATGTTCTACCAGAGAATAAACTATTTTCTAGTCAAATATAGTTGTAGTCTGAAGTAAATCTAAGATGTTTATAATATAATCTAAGATCCGTATCCTATTTAATCTATACTATTATAATATGCAACACAATTTCGAATTCTCAATTACGTGTCATAAAAGTTTACACATATTGGTTTAATATATAATAATACAATTGTAAACCTAAGTTCAATATATGGTGTTTGCAAAAGCGAGTAGATTTTAAAAACTTTATATAGTCTACTCAGGATTTTCTAGACATGAAGTGCGTTAAATCGTTACAAACATTTAAAACAAAAGTACTTTATAGATATTTATCGTCAAATAAATACCCCAAAAAACTTGACATCATTCGTACATCGATTTCAATATTTTATCAAACAATACGTAAATCACGCTAAGAAAACTGTGGCATGAACTATGTATAGTCTCAAAGCGATCAATACTTTGACAGATTTTCACATTTTATAAAACAAAAAAAAAAAATTATTTGAAAAATGAAGTGTGAATTTATAATAGAATTAATTAAATTAATTGGCGAGCTGCACAGCACGCTATTATTTTATTTATTTTTTGTTTTCACACGGTATTTCAAAAATAAAAATCAGAATTTGTTATTGACATTTATATAGATAATATTTAACACGTTAAGAGCTTATAATCATTCTGTTATATATTAGTCGGAAACTTGTGTCATTATAAATAATAATTGATATTTATTTGATATCGATATTTGACTCAATTGGGGATTGAAAGCCTTCATTGTCCATTAATGTTTTCTTGTTCAAATATAGTACACTTGCCAATTCGTATAAGGTTAAGATCATTTTATTATTACACGTTTTGCTAAATGAACGACATACTGAGGCTTTTGACAATTACTAAACTAATAAAATTACCTTAAGAAACTGTATAGCTTTAAAAGTGACGAAACGATAGTGATCTATTGACTAAAACTACACTTTTTGAATTTATACTGTGTATAGTGCTGTTAAGATTCTAATTGATTTGGAGAGTAATATTGGTGTTTCAAAAATAAATATTAATATCAATAATATGATAAAAATATTATCATTATTCAGTATAAGAAAATCTTGATTGCATGTAAAAGGACTTAAGGGTACAAGTTAGTATCGCAAGGAGTACTGATGACGTCAAAAACTGTTTAAATTATATGCAATTGTAAATATTCATTTAACTACTTCAATTGATGTCGAGTGTACCTGATGTGCTAATTATGTGTAAAGAAATTAAAAGTCACAAATGAAGATTACCGAAAGCAATTGGTTATTTAACATATTTAACAAACAAACATTTCGTTACATCAGTTTTCTATTTTATTGAACAATAAAATTCTTAAAACTTAAGTTTCTTGTAAATCGGAAGCACATACATATCCACATTAAAGACTATTACGATCCAACTTAATAAATTAAATGAACACACTCTTGAAGTAATATTATGCTGTCATTAAGCGTCAGGGCTGCGTTTTTGAATTCATACTATGTAAAATTTCAGTACAATCAAGTAAAACTATCATAGTTAATTAAATTATCTCATATTTACCATAAGAAAGATTACTTTAATGAATTGCGATAAAACGACTTCAGTAAAAGTGTCAAATAACTTTGTCAAAACATTTACTGAAAACAATTTATAACCAATTTTTTGTTGCTATTAAAATAGTTTTTGGATAGATATTTCAATATCATATAGTAATTATAATTAATTACAAGTAATAACATTTAATAAAATGAACCGGAAAAAAATTATCATTTCTGCCATCACAGTTGTTAAGCCCAACATATTTAATTTCCAGTTTATTAAAAATAAAACAAATAATTATAAAATGAAAAAAAAAATAAACATGAAAAGAAAGAAATTTAAATGAGCGCCATTTGTTTATTGCATTTGACAGCTGAACTTTCTATAACTGAAGTCTCGAGTAGATTTGAAAAAAATTACTTTTACAAATTTACAAATTTACTTCGACGATTTGAGACACAAAATGTGACGTCACGTAGTTATTTTGACTTTACTACGATCAGTTCTAAATGGCAATTAGTTAAATTTAGTTAAAAATAGTTAACTAGTAAATTCAAAAACGCACATCAAAACACATGATTAGAATAAAAAATTTCGTTTATTTAGTAAACAATTATTAAACGTCAAATTATTTAAATGTTCCGGCATAAAAAAAGGCAATAACCGAAAAATGATCAAAAGTGAAGACAAAGATTAGATTAGAATATACTGTCTGGTAATTGATTACGTATTGTCAGTAAACATAACATGATGTTATGTTATGATAATGTTATCTATTAACTGTCCTAAGCAACTAAAATATAATACATCATCATAAATGATCTATTTTCATTTCAAAAACATTTTGATTACCTAATTTTTTATTTCGCTGTGCGATTTTACGTGTACCTGTTTCCAGTGCGATTGATGTTTAACTGATCAGTTGAACTTCACATTTTTTCTTTTGGAATCCATAATTCAGAAAGGTGAAATGACAATACCTAGCGACAGAATATAGTGTGTCTAAAGCATCAAATCAACTATATATTAAAGCAATCTGATATTAGTATTTTGACGTTATGCTAAATGAACGACACACTTAGGAGTTTGACAATAATTTCTTGTTAAGTGAACGAAATCCTGAATATTTTGACAATTAATAACGTCATAATATAAACTCAAGAATACGTTCCATTTATTTTTTTTTAGTTCGGATCTTTGAATGGATCCAAAAGCGACGAAACGACAAAAACATCTATATATACAAAGTTCTTAATTAACACTAAAATCATAAAATCTAACAGTTTTTTTATGAAAATAGCATCAATTGGAATTCGTCAATTATGGAAATGTTTTAATTAGCTTCTTGTATACACAACTCTGAATCATCTATCGTTTTATATTTGATGCATGTAATATTGTTAAATACTAATTTGTAGATCACATGTAGGTAGTAAATTATTCATGCTTTGCGATTGTATATGATAGACATAAATAACGAGTATTGTAAGGCAGGTTTGTACACGCATATGTCCCATAAAATGGTCAATTATTTTAAACAATAAAAAAGTTTTGATCAACCTTTTCACAAAGAGTTTTAATTTTGTTGCAATCAAATTTGAATATTGATATATACATGATCTCATGTCAGTTGCAATACATACTAAAAACTTTTATTACTAATTAATTGTCACTTAATTTCACTAAATAATCTTAGTTAATTTTTGTGAACTACTTTGGATATCTGATGCCATGTATTAAATAGTCACAAATATATAATTTGAAATAATCCCCTATAATCACTACATCAAATTAATATTTGTTTACCAATTTTATCTTCCCTATTGCTCACACTATTATCAAAACGTCTTCCACATCATCATATGACGATTGATTATAAATCAAATATGGCATTTTCATAAAAAATATAATTAAGATTTGACTTATAACTTAAGTTTTGAGATATACAGTTATTTATTTAGCTTATTTTCAAATTTTAATAATTATCGATAAAGTTTTTATTTGCGTTGGCTTCGGAAAACTACAAAATATTAGTAATTTGTTTCTAAATTTAGATTTTTGCCTTAGAATAACGTCGCATAACCATTTTTTTAATTTTACATTAAAATATAATACAATATTAAGTAGGAAAAAAAGGATTATATATTTAGTGGTGTAATTTGTATCAGTTTTAGATAATTTGTAACAAGACAAATTTATTTAAAAATAAGATACGACAGTAAATACTGCGAAGTTGCCCAAAAGTTTCATCGAAATCATAGCATAAATCATAAAATACTCCACAACAACATCTTACACTGACTGATGACCTAAACAATTGTTGTTTCAAATGAAAAACAGTACAGCCAGCCAACGTGACAAAGATTTTATACAATGATCGAAATTGAAATAATAATGATTTTAAATAAATATCAAATAGGGTAAGAATATTTAAAATATATCAAAAATTTACTTTCATCGAGATTTTGAAAAAAGTAAATTAACAGTACATATCGAAAATAAATATATATATATATCTAGTAAAAATAATCTACAAAAAGATTCAACACGTTTCAAATGGTTTCAATATAATATAAAACGCACCGAAAACTCTGACGGTTTATTCTGGCTAAAACAACACCGGACCTGTGCATCAGTTGCAGACAATATAATAATTTGCAGACATGTGGCCGCCAGATGCTAATAAGATACTAAAGGAAACTGCGAGTCTTTCTATGATGACCTGCAACAAAGGATCAACTTATTTTCGAGAAACGATAAAATAATTATTATGGGTAGTGTGAATAACAGATTTAATGAAGATGTCATTAACGAAAATTGTAAGCCAATAAGAGATTTATGTACAATATTATATAGCAATGAACAATGAATAAACAACATCTTCTCTAAACATAAATAACAAGACAAATACACTTGACATAACACAAGGGGTCAACACTCAACTATTACATAATCACCAATTCTACTATCTTTTCAGATGTTGGTTCCACTCCGTGGAAATGTTGGTACAAATTATAATATATAAACAATTTTGAATATATTGATTATATACGTGAACAGAGTACATAAAAAATATTTCAATCAACACTATCAATGTCGAAGATAAATGTAGAAACAGCTTGAAGTAAATTTAAGGAAAATATAAACATAGCAATATATTATATGAAACCGTTGGGGTATAAGAAAAACTAACATACATGGTAAATACAATAAGCAACCATAGTTTATTGAAGAAACGCTGGTGTTACTATATAATAGAAAAATAACCGCAGTATCTGAAATATCGGCATTTAGAAGAATTTCGGGAATACACAAGCCCATCAGAAATAGAGTAATATTTACCATAAATTAGATCAGACTTCGAAAACGAATTCAGAAAGGACATGGAACTTGTTTTGTATAAGTGGATACAAAAAAGATACGCAGAATTTCACTTTTATGGCACACAATAAAAAATCTTAATTTCGTTATAAATCAATTTTCAATAGAACAAGCAATTAAAACATTAAAGACTAGAATACCCTCGAACAATATTTCGTATGAATTTTTCAAATAGGGTAGAGAAAAATTTGCTAAAGAAATATTTAAATTGTTTAGTAAATTATTTAAAATATCTACAGATATACTTGTTCATATCTAATTAATTTAAGCAGAACTATCACAAATGTTGCTGTTATAACATCGCTAAATTTATAGACACCTTATATTCGAAACTCAACAGAATGGCATGCTCCGACGGTATCAAATATCTCAAGCGGATTTTATACTATAATTCTAGAAAATCATTTCAAATTATATCAACCTTTTTGATATACAGATCATTATGTGTGCAATAAGCATTGTGGACATGATGTGTTCTTAAATAGTATTGATCACAATATATAAGTATTGTATTTTAGTTTTTGAATTTGTACAGTAGATCAGATATTCATATTATTATTATAACTGATGGAAAGCCTATATTGAATACTAATAATCTAATAGTCATATTTGCAAATCTTTTACATAAAAAAGTTTTTGATTGACATCAACTTAAGCATTCCATAATATAATATCTAACAAAATTGCATATTTGATAACTAACATACAACAAAAATAACGGTTAATAATGATACTCAATGATACTCAGCTGCAAAAATACATCAAAATGATGCTTTGAGTCAATGAAATGAAATAACCAAATTTTTAGCAATATTTATTATGAAGACAATTAAATTTGCAGGGCTGAAAGTGAAGACGATTTTCAACAGTTTTCTGAGGGCTTAAATATGCTTAATATATTTATCATAAAAATTAAATTTAGATTAGATGTAAACTTGTAATAGATGACAATTGAGATTTATAGTCAGGTAAACAAAGTCGATTTATATGTGGCCGTTATATGAAAAAGAAGCTTTTGTTTATAAAAGTTAAATTTGAATGTATGTATACAAAACGTCATTCAATCAGAGAAATTAATCATCATAATGGAAGACTTCCAAAATGATGGCATGAAAGTTTGACGTTCGCCTGCGTCTATATTAGGATAATTTTTAGATGAAAAGTTTCGAAGGATGTGATGAAGAAAAAGATACTATATTTAGACAATTTTACGATACATCTGTTGGCCAATTGGATATATAATAATACAATTTAAATGGATGCGGCATTACCGATTATTAAATTTTTTATAGAATTAGACAACAAATTAAACTGGAAATGCACTAAAGAGTATGCATTTCTCATGATTTTAATGGCCTATTTAAGATTATTTTTTTTCTTTTCAAAGCACTATTAAATTTTTTTAAAAACTTAATTAAATTCCCTTTAAAAGCCACTATATAGAAAGCATACAACAGAAACTTTTTAAATAAATAGAAAATGCAATTTATATACTTCAGTTACGTAATGTACATATATATTCTAAAACAAATTTAATTATAAATAATGTTTCTTTAACTTAGTTGTTTTTAATTTTATTTTAATTTCTTAATCAAATTCATATTTTTTTAACAAAGAGAAATATTTTAGATTTTATTTTATTTTTGTTTTATATTCGTATATATACACAGTTATGAGAGCGAAATATTAAAAAATGTTGATTAATTAAAATAAAAAAAAAATATCAATTCATTTTAAAAAAATTCAATTTCAATATTAAATTAATTATCTTAAAAATATATAAACAAATATATAAATTAAAAATTAAAAATATTTATAA
>JANSTX010055444.1:0-26404 GCA_027564355.1 Penthetria funebris
TTATTTATAAATAAATGAATAATAGTGATCATTTTTGAAAATAGTGAATAATAGTGAATATTTTTGAAAATAGTGAAAATAATGAAAATAGTGACGATGAGGGTGCCCTGAATATAGGAATTTAAATTGTGCTGCACTTGAAAATAAGTGTAACAATGAATTCTATTTCTTGCACAGTTTTTTTTTTTTTGTATATCGTTTCCTTCCTACGATCATTCAGTGAAGCAACACAATTATCAACATGTACATTGCAAGAGCGTATAAGTTGTCACTGCCATTTACCGTTTTCAACACACATGTACGTAAAATTTTGGTTGCTCGGTTAATTAAACTTTGAATATAATTTATCAGTCGAGTGTTGTGTAAAGCAACAACTATCTGGTTTGCTGGTGTTCATGCTTTGCAATCGAAGACACCATTATGGTGTAGAAACCAATATCTGATCACATAATTATAGCAAAATTTAAGACCAAAATATGTAAGTAATTTTTAGATTTACGCACATACAAAACAGACATCAATGGATGACACAGATGCATTTTATAATCAATTATTACGAAGTCTTGGTGTGATTAAAGAATTAGATATTATTTGTATTAAAAACGCTAATGCAAAGGTTGGCTCGAACAAAATGAATTGGGAATCTGTCATGGTAAACGATAATATGAACTTGAGTGGTGAGTCGTGAATATGTACAATACTTAAATCTTGTGATTGGTGGTAGCATATGTTCAATTACAAACAATTCACAAGGCTTCTTCTTCATCTTCTTCTTTCGTTAGTTCATAGATCAGTGTTTTTCTAAAAAATTTGTTTTGAGATGCGGATGCTCAGCTTTCTCGCCATCTCTTCGGAGGCCTTCCTATAGGCTGTGTTCCAATGGATGTTGTTTCATTGCATTATTTGCGATCCTATTATCTGGAATTCCTTCAACGCCTTCTGGTTCTTGTCCATCTTACTATGTCTTGAAATTGACTTCGGATATCACCACTTCTGATTCTATCTCTTAGTGAATGACAGGTGATAGTACATAAGATCTTTATTTCCGTTGTCCTCAATACTTGTTTAGTTCTTGACGTGTCACTACGGGTTTCCACTGCATATGTTAAAATGGGTCTTACGCATATTTCATAAACTCGTACTTTACTTACAACATGAACTTGTTTCTCCAAAAAACGTGACGAAGGCATCCAGATATTGATGCAGCCTCGTTGGTTTGATAGCGAACTTATGCAGTAACCTCTAGATATCTGCTTGTTTCTGCATCTAAGTAACGAAAGTTCATAACGTGCATAATTGGTATGTTATCTAAAACTACTTTGCATCTAATTGGTTATTTGCCTATAACAATTGATTTTGTTTTCATGGTAGATATCATTAGGTGTAAGCTTTCAGCATTTTGATTAAACGCAAATAATAGACGTTGCAAATCGTCCTCATTTTCCGCATAACAAATGATACTGATCAGTTGATTTCCTTTTCAATAACCAAAATGTTTATAACATCGTCAAGTTGGATTCGGTAGAAAGCTTGTGCAAGATCGCCGAATCACATGAAAATTGGTGTGTATTCAATGGACTTCTCCAAAAGTTGTTGATCTGTTGTTTCTGAAGCCATTCCGTTCATCGCAAACCTCAGTTTTTGGCGTGATTTCAACGTCAAGTGAAGAGTTTCTGAACAGCACTTAATAAAGTGGTAATATGATAGTTTCTCGGATTAGTTTTACTACTCTTCTTAAATATAGGTATTATTACACTAGTTCCCCATTCTGTGGGTATCTGTTTACGGTCAAGTAATTTATTTAACAATTTAACAATCTCAGCAGTTAGGTTGTCCCCACCATATTTCAGAACCTCGTTTGAAATATCATCAATACTGGGAGATTTTCTATTTTTCAATGTTTTAATTGCTTGTTCAATCAGGTGTTGGTTGACATAAAAATTATTATCTTGAACTCTGTGACTCGTATGTCTGAGATGAAACTCTTCTGTGTATATAAATTTTGGAAATTTCTTTTAACTTGCACCATGTCTCCTCGACGTTATCTTTATTGTTGATGGAATTGTTCAAGATCTTGTAATCTGTTCTCATATAGTTGCCCTAGATCCATAATAGATTGAATATTTGTTTTTTGAATATATTCTGCAAACTTAGTTTTTATTAATTTTGCAATTATTTTGATCTTACAGAGAATCCGCATATGATTCGTACCTACATTACCATAAGAAAGAGCTCTTACATCCAAAATTTATAAGGAATGAAAAATTCTGTTTGTTATAATGTAGTGAATAGTTGACTAATGACCTTTGGTGTTGTGCCAAGTGTATTTATGCTGATCTGTATGTGAGAAAGAGGTATTGTTACCAAAAAAAATCTATCAGTGCCTCTCAATTTTCATTTAATGTTTCTTCGTTAAATCTTTGTTTAACTCCATTCAATACCGAATTCCCCACTCTAGCATTCATATCAACCATGGTAATTATTTTTTCGTTAGAGAAGAAGCTATCTAACTTCTACTGCAAGTCATCGTAAAACGATGTTATATTCCAACAAGCAAATTGCAAAATATTCTTTTTCTATTTTTCGTTTTGCCCGTGGTCGTGCGGAGTCGTCGTTGTGTAAATCTAATCCGTTATCCGAGGATAAATCCCTAGTACTTTGAGCGGTATTAATTTACAGTCTAAGAGGCAGTCTGCCACACTAACCTAGGACTTTACAATATTTGAAACCATTTCCTTCTTCTAGCTGCCGTGAACTAATGTGAACTATGTATTTGTATTGTCGCTCATGTTCGGCACTCTGACATTTCGGCTGTCGTTAGGCAATTTGGCTATTCTCTAATGGTTGCAAAATAATTAGCATGCATTTTATAAAATATATATTGTATGTATGCAGATTTAGAGATGCGAATGTTTACAGTGATCACTATTTTGTTATTGGATATATTCATATTAAAATATTAGCAAATATGCAAAGCCATCCAAAGACTGCGAAATGCATAAATGTTGTTCGAGTGGAGAACAATAATATAAGAGTTAATTTGGCCGGTAGCTTGTTAATACAGACGAACTGTTGAAGATGTTCTTCATTTCATCAATTATGATAGGAAGGAATGGATCAATGATGAAACATGAAATTTTCTACAAAAATAAAATTAAAAAATTAATACCTTAAATGGTAAGTCGATCAGGAGGTTGGAAGGAGCGCACGATGGGCTAAGCATAAATGCTTCGAAAACATTGCAGACTCAACCAAATACGATGCAAATTTACATGTATGTGTTAGCATCACCTTACTGAACACAATAACCAAAGTTATTGTAATAATTATACACGATCAGTTCAGTCTTCAATCGACTTGAAGGTCTTGACTCTGCCGTCGACATATGTTTGTTGGCCAAAAAAATATGGAAATGCGACTGAAACTGAAGATAGTGAAGTATATCTCATTTTTCATATTGCTTACATTATATGCCAACAAGCAAATCGCAAAGTATTTCTTCTCTATTTCCACTTTATCAGTATTGCCAGTCTTCATATCCGACCCATTATCCGAGGCTCTATATATATATATACTGTGAGATACAGTCTGTGATGATGGCATTCAGCTTGGGCAGGTTTGAGTCAGAACAATTCACCTGCATATATATTTACTCGTATTTACACTTTAACACACACTTTTTTCAAAGTAAATGAAAATCATCTTAAAATTAAATCTGCGAATTTTATATTATCGTACAATGACTCTACAATTCATATTATCAGTTGACCCCTAGATATACGAGTAATAATACAGATGATGAAAATGTAACAAAAAAGAGAATAAATTTTTGAAAGTTTGATAACAAATATTAAATATTAAGTTTATTTTAAAAATATTAAATTCAAAAGTATAGAACTGATTACTTGTCTTTAAGATGTTCCGCAGAACAAATAAATTGTTTATTTATAATAAGACGGTAAATAATAGTGTGACACTACGCAATTTTGCAGCAAAAACTGTACCCGAAAGTGCTGATGTTGTGATTATCGGTTGGTAAAGTTATATTTATTTATTTATATTATACAAATAGTTTGAAGTAGTTTCAATATACTAATCGATCCTTAAATGCACTGTAAGGATTGAGTAGAACATCCGTAAAAACCAATATTTTGGGTGAGGGCATATACTAAATTGGAAGGGATAGATAAGTCAGGAAAAGTGAGTTATAGTTCTTTATAGTTGCATTCGTGATTTGTTCAGTGTTGTAGACAAGAGTTTAAATCAGTGACTTACGCATTCATCTAATCTAATTGGCCTTCACAGTCTAAAGACCGGATTATCAGAGTACTTTATTTTTTCGAGGAATATTAGTGCATGTTTTACTAATAATTTGTTGATTCTTTCTATTCCTGCATCACGATATAAACGATAATTACTGTTGTGTCAATATTCACCACTTGGTCTTCTGCATTCAGTGATTAAACGATGAATTTTTCGTTCGCGGAAACTAATTTTCTCCACTTGATGAGAATATATCGATGACCATATGGGACAAAAGCATATGACAACAAGAGTTGTTTATATAACATAGAATTTTTATTGTTTTGTCCGCAAGAGATTTTTAGAATTGGAAGTAGCGCATGCACTGAGTGGAAAACTTACAGTGAATCATCCATAAATACTCCTAAAAACGATGGTCTCACATTTTGAATAGTTTATTTTTAGTTTCCAATATTTAATTCATTCACCTATAGTTGCTAGATGGCGATTCATTATGTTCGTCGAGTTGAAAGGAGGCACAAGTATTAGGATGTAATCAGTGTTACTCGATTTTTATAATTGGTTGCGACGTTATTAAATTTGTAGTAATATCTTTAGAACATGACAGGAATGCCTAAGAGGTGCAGTTATCTACTCTTACTTGAAATGATCTTTTAGCTAGAAAATTATATATTATTTTTGTTAGATGATCATGAGAACCATGGAAGAATTTCATTTTATAAATTAGACCACATAAGTTATTCTAAGGCGTGTCGAAAGCTTTTTCGCAATTAAGAGTTGTAGCAGTTGCGATTTCCCGCTCATGTCTAGCATATTAATCAATTCATGACTCGTAGAGTAGCCGCTTCTAAAGCTAATATGCGAAGCGGGACTTTCGAACAGATTTGACGGTGCTGACAATAGAGACATTTGTCTGTCTGTTCTGTAAATAGTGACTAGAAACGAATTTTTACCAGTCTTAAGTATGTATTGGAATAATAGTAGCGGTTTTACAAGATTTTTATATCTGTATTTTTTTTTATAATTAAATTACGTAGTAGGACAGTAAGTAATTATATATTGTATAGAATGTAATATTTTTTTTTGTGAATAACGCGCTTGTAATCACATAGGCAATGCTAGTGAAATTAAGAGAATAAATAGTTATTTATGTAACACATTGATAAGCTCTGCTAAAAAAAGTATATCGCACATAAGTACTACTCGTCTTATTAGGCAATTACAGTGTTATATTAAAATTAATTATTATTTCATAATCTCTTAATACCAGTAGTATGCGTAGCCGGATTTCATTAAGTCGTTTACAATCATGCTTGAACATTCAACCGTTAAGGTATTCAATATTAAACTGACAATGACAGGCAATTAAACATCATCATCAATATTATACGGTGATCTGGATTAGGATTAATTACAAAA
This sequence comes from Penthetria funebris, assembly GCA_027564355.1. Taxonomy (NCBI): domain Eukaryota; kingdom Metazoa; phylum Arthropoda; class Insecta; order Diptera; family Pleciidae; genus Penthetria; species Penthetria funebris. Next base: position 5,683 of record JANSTX010055444.1, read on the forward strand.
GTGAATAGTTTAATATCAATATCCATTGGAAACACAACAAAATTTGAAAGGGCGAAGTGGTCAATCGGATGTGGACACGATGATGACTTTTGACTTACGTAAACGGACACAATTTGAAACCTGAAACGTTAAGAGCAATGTTTCAGTCGACGAAGAGGTACAAAGCCGATATCGTTGCGTTGAGCAAGATTCGATGGAAGGAAACTGGAGAAAGGACTATATCCTCTGAGTAAACCCTTGTGCTTTTTGGATAAACACGCCACATGGATAGTAGTTATCATCATCTAAATGTTTGCGCCTCGAGGGCGCATAGGGCATTACGATGTAAATTTCAAATATGCATGTAATGTAAACTCAAATAACTATAATATAATTAAAATTAGCCAACTGGAAAATTATTCATGATCGTCAATGCGGTTTTCGATCCAGCAGATCAACGGGTGATATTTTGACCTATCTTACTAAAATTTAGAGTAGATGTTTGCACATGTTTGATGAGACTCGAGTGCTTGCATATCCAAAGCTTTTGACAGAGTTTCGCATGGGGCACTATTATCGAAACTGGTCTCTTATGGTATTCATCCTGATTTGGGGGTGTGGATTTCCAATTTTGTGAAGGGTCGTTCGATTCGGGTTGTTCTCGATGGCGTCACTTCTGATGATTCCCAACTTGATGTGGGTGTTCTTCAGGGTTCCTTGATGTTTCCAACGTTATTTTTAATTTTCATTAACGACATCTTATCAGAAACTGCAAGCACAATCCACAGTTACTGATGACAGCACTTTGCATCATTCTTACTATTTCGACAAAAGACCATACGGGGTCATGGTCAGGTCGCTTCGCGATGATGTGGACAATTCTCTTGACGGTGATTTAAATTTAATTTCTGATTGGGGACGGAGAAATCTCGTAATATTTATTGCAAATAAGACGCAGTTGTGTCATAAATCAAATACTCCGGATCCAACTTTATAATTCGATGGTAATTTGCTCGGAACGCATATCAATTCAAAACTACTATGGAATGATCATATCTTGTGTGTGGCCAAAAACGCGGCCAAAATTCTTGGGTTTCTGCGACATTGTAAGACTTATTTTAATGTCGAACATATTGCCATTATATATAAAGCATATATAAGGCCTCTAATGGAGCACGACTCTCACATATGGGCTAAGGCTCCAGAGATCACACTTGGATTTCTCAACAGAATTCAGTGGCGAGCCTTTCGACTAATAGGTAATGAACAAATCACCGGTCACATAGATGCACAATGTGGGGCGCTATCACTCTTCTCTACATATTATCATGGCAATTGTACTGCTGAGATTGGCAGCAGTATGCCCAATATTGGGGTATTTCCACTTAATACACGACGAGCAATGCGATGGAGGCCAACAGTATGTGCTGACACAATATGGTCAACTGGAAAAAGGAGTTGTTAAAAATGCACGGCGAGATAAGCGCACCTTTTCTACAAACCATAGGAGTTCGGAACCATACGCTGCAAATTTAAATAACAGACGGGAAACTTACATGAAACATCGTGAATAAAATAAGGAATAACGAGTCTCGCAGCAATTGAAAATTGAAATTATATATTGTTTTAATTAATTAATAAATCATAGGCGGTGGTTCTGCTGGATGTCATACATTATACCATTTATCAAAGCGTGGCGTAAAAGCTGTTCTATTAGAAAGAGGTAAATTAACTTCAGGAACAACATGGCATACCGCTGGACTTGTTTGGAGATTAAGACCAAGCGATACAGACGTACAGTAAGTAATAAAATTATTCGTAATATTTTCGACGCATTTTTTCTATTATCAATTATTTTGTGTCCATAAGATTATTAGCAAGTTCAAGAAAATTGTTAACCAATTTAGAAGCAGAAACTGGTATTGATCCTGGTTGGATTCAAAATGGTGGATTATTTATTGCACGTAATGAAGTAAATATTTCAATGTTTCATCTTAAAACTTATTTTAAATAATTTGTTAAAACTTTAGGCACGTTTATGTGAATACAAAAGAGCAGCAACGCTTGGTAAAACCTTTGGCATTGAACATTTCATATTATCACCAACGGAAACGCAAAAACTTTTCCCTCATTTAAATCCAAAATCATTTTTAGCTGCATTATTTTCACCTGGTGATGGTGTAATTGATCCGGCAATGTTATGTACAGCATTAACTCGTTCGGCAACAAAAAATGGTGGTCAATATATTGAAGATTGTTCAGTTCACGATATATTAACAAACGATAATATGTTTGGTGGTAAAAAAATAACTGGTGTATCAACACCATATGGAACAATTAATACAAATATTGTTGTAAATGCAACCGGTGTTTGGGGTCGCGATTTAGTTGAAAAACATGGTGTTCATTTACCATTAATACCAATGCGTCATTCGTATGTTGTTACTGAACCAATTGATGGTATTATGGGTGTACCAAATATACGTGATCATGATGCATCAATATATTTTCGGATACAAGGTTCATCAATATCAATGGGTGGTTATGAATCGAATCCAATACTTATTGACAGAGTACCAAAAGATTTTCAATTTAGTTTATATGAACTTGATTATGAAACATTTAATGAGCATATAAAAGGTGCGTCGGAATTATGTCCAGTATTTGAAAAAGCCGGTATTAAAAGTACAGTTTGTGGGCCAGAATCGTTTACACCTGATCATAAACCAATAATGGGACCGGATCCAAGATTGGATGGACTATTCCATAGTTGTGGTTTTAATTCGGCTGGTATGATGTTTGGTGGAGGTTGTGCCGAACAATTAACATCATGGATTATACATGGTCGTCCTGATTTTCATATGTTCCATTTTGATGTTAGACGATTTACGCCAGCACAAACACAAAATTTGAAATGGGCAACGGAAAAGAGTCATGAAGCCTATTCAAAAAATTATGCAAAATTATTTCCAAATGATCAACCATTAGCAGGAAGAATGTATAACATACAAGATCCCTTACATGAGGTTTTTGTGATAATTAACATAAATTTACATTCTTATAATTAACATTTTTGTTTTTATTTTTTAAATAATAGCAACTAATTAAATATGGAGCAGTTATGCAAGAAAAACAAGGATGGGAAAGACCTGGATTCTTTGTACATGATGGTGTTGTAATGGTTCAACCATATGATTGGTATGGTAACTATGGACATACACTAAATACGAATAGGCAATATGAAGAGAAAGTTCTAGGCGATTGTAAATACGAATTCTCAGATCATCATGATTTAGTAAGATTATTTTCATCTGACTGATTTAATTGATATCAAATCTTATATTTATTTTTTATTAGATTGGAGAAGAGGCAATGGCATGCCGAACAAATTCTGTTGTCTTCAATATCAGTTATTTTTGTAAATTATTTTTAACAGGTTCACAGGCTAAAGAAGCAGCCGATTGGATATTTACTGCAGACACAAATAAACCTGTTAACAAGTAAGACTTATTAATAAAATTGCTACCAATCTAGTAGGATATTGACGATTCGATTAATGTATTTATCAAAGCGCGGTTATGAAAATACATAATAACTTGTATTCAAGTCAAGTATACCAAGATGAAGAAGTTAATTCAGAAATTGATGTGTTTATATAATGAGTATAGGTTTTTAATTGAAAAATTATGAGAAATTTTATTATAAAAAGATGAATTATAAGCTACCAGATACTAAAGGGGGAGCAAAGTTTCCTTTTAGAACCTAAACTACCTAAATATTTAGTTGTGGGAGGCGGTTAGAAGTATTCTGTAAAATTCTCTATACCATAACGATGTCAATAATAGAATCAAAAACATCTTAAAATAGGACCTTTCGAGAACTGGCTTCAGATGATATTAAATATATAAGTTTGTTTGGGTGTATCTAGAAACAACAAGCTGGATAGGACAACAAAATTATGTGAATAACAACCTATAGGCGAGTATAGGTGGTAATAAGACAACTAATTAATTGACTAAAAATGCATTAACAATCGTAGTTGTTGGACCGAAGCCAAAATTATATTCTTTGATTCAGATGCTATGAAAAAAACCTCAGATCTTCCACAATAAATGGAACATAATTTGGAATAGTTAATGAGAGTATTCTGCAATTCATCGACATTTTTGAAGCATTAGATCAATCCTATCTTACTCATTTAAATACTCTATCTGTTAAGGTAACTAAAATTTGCCAATTAAACTAAATTGAAATAGTAAATGTAGAATTCTAAATGAACCGAAGGAGAATATACCCTTTTTTTACAGACAATAGTCATTAAGCTATTGTTCTGCCTAAGTTTTAACACTACAGTAAATAACAATTTACAAATTACTTTAAAATGTTATCTTAAAATATGAATATTTCAGAACAATTTACACATGTGCTTTAAATAATCGGGGCGGTGTTGAAGGAGATGTTACTGTGAGTGTCATAGAATCAGGAACCGGAGAAGAACATGATCCCATGTTTAAAGTAGTTGAGTATATTAGACAATTGGAAACTTTGAACTAATTAAATTCTTTTCAAACATACAACAAAATCAAATATGCATATAAATATGAAGGGCAAAGGGTACTATATTGTTGCTGGTGGTTCTTCTGCATATCATACTGTATCACATATTAAAGAAATCCTTCAAGAAAAACAATTCAATGCTGAAATAACAGATGTTACTGAAAAATTGGGTGTTATTTCAATTCAAGGACCAAAAAGGTTTTTTAAATATAATAACTTTAAAGCATTCATTAAATTTGAATATATGTGCATGAATTCATTAAATTGCAGATATAATTAAATAATATAATTTCAGTCGCGAGATTTTACAGAAAATAACTGATGTTGATTTATCCGACAGTTCAATTCCACCATATACAAATAAATTAATGACTATTAAAATGGATAAAAATGGTAAGAGAATATACGTTATATCACTCATATGAATAATAATCATCAACCTCGCTACTTTCACTCCACGTAGGATCATATAGTCAACGAACAACCGTCATACGATTTTTAGCCAGTACCTTTAGTACTAAATACAAAGTTCTTCTCCACGTTGTTTTTAGACGAACGGCCTTTTGCATTTGCTTCGCAATTCCTGTCAAGTGCGTATTTTTCAATATCACCAATTTTATTGCATCAGCGTATGACCGATACAATTATATCTCTCCAAGGCTTCCATGTTTCAAAATGGGAATCACGATATAGACGACGAAAAATGTTCATCAGTTTAGACGGTAAACATTAATTTTCTTGTATTGTGCACTTTATAATACGGTCAACACTATCGAATGTTTGGCAAAAGTTAACAAATAACAGGTGTTCAGTTTCCTGTTCCAATAATTCTTAATTAATTGATATATACATTTCTGCAAGCCCTATCAAACGTGAAATATATCCGTATATGAAAAGATTACATAAGCATAACAAAATTGGTTATTAATCTATTCGATATACATTGCTATTGCTACATCATGCAATAGAATTTTTAAGTCATGTTTTAAGTATTTCGCTAACGTTAGTCTTTTAATCTAGGGTAGTAACAATCGCAACAATCAACCAACTAAACGTTATCACTTACCATATTAAATTGATTTGTATCTTAATATTATGTATTATTAATTCGTTCTAAATACTCACGCTAAATAAATATGTTTGAAGTACACATACATTTTGGATGTATGAGTTACACAAAAACAATTTGCACAAAAGCATTATGAATTGCATTTAATCAAAATAGATTAATTTATCAAAGCATCTCAACCTTTACATCACATGGTTGCGGTCACATTAAATGCCACAATTACCGGTGACAACACATGGAGGCACGAATATTAGCCTGTCAATTCGTCACAATTCACAATATGTAATCCATATACATCATTTGTGATAAAACTGTAAGTCTAGTATTAGCATGCTCGATGTTACTGTAGGAATTTAATATATTTTCTAGAAAAGTAAACAATTACATTCCTATATCAATATGAATTGATAAAAAAAATATCTAAAATTTCCATAGAACAATGTAATGTAAGAGCTATTAGAGTCAGTTTCGTTGGTGAATTAGGCTATGAATTGCATGTAGCTAATCAAAATTGTGTTAAAGTATATAATGCAGTTATGTCAGCAGGATCATCAATTGGAATAAGGAATGGCGGTTACCGATCTTTATATTCACTAAGTGGTGAAAAGGGTATGTTATTTTTGTAATAAATAAATTTAAATCAAAATTAATTTAAATTCTTTGTATGTATAGGATATCATTTATGGGGCTTTGATGTGAGAAGTGATGATACACCAATTGAGGCAAATTTGGGATTTACATGTAGAAAAACTGGCGAATATAAAGGTAAAACCATTATTGATAAACAACGTAAGGATGGCATTCAAAAACAATTGGCATTCTTTACATTGGACGACCAAATACCAATTTGGGGAATTGAAGGAATTTATCGTAATGGTGAAGCTGTTGGTTTCCTACGAAAAACCGATTATGCTTATACATTACAAAAATCATTTGGTACCGGTTATGTTAAGCGATCGGATGGAAAACCAATGAATATTGAATATTTAACAAGTGGAAAGTATCAAATTGATGTAATGGGAAAATTATATGATGCAAAATGTTATTTACGTAGTCCATTTGATCCGGAAAATAAGAGAATACTTGGCATTTATAATTAGTAAAATGTATTTTTGAAAGAATAAAAAAAGAAGAAAATCGTTTTAATGGAATTGAGTATGGTCTATTTTGTGTCCGTTCTCAAGTATAATGGAACATAGTGTACATATTGTTGTGTCTTGCATAAATTTACTAGCGAATTATGATCTTCTTTGTGGTATATATGATTCAAGTTTGTCAGATGGCAATAATATACACTTATGGGCAATATAATGGCACTCCTTGCAGTAAATCGCATTTGCTCTGATACGTTATAAAGTGTAGTATTGATTGTCTAATTTATCCATACAGTTATTTTTATGATATTATTTATTCAAGTATGCTACTCTTGGAGACACACAGATTTTTTGTCGAGAAACATCATTTGACTTAAAAAGATGTTATCAATTATAATTATCCAGTTACACATTTAAATATTTCAGTAAAAAAAAATTCATAAACCCTTAGTTACCAAGTTTCTTGTTGAAATATTTTTGCAACTAGTCGACAACCGTGACATTAACAGCAACTTTTTAACCTAAAACATACGCCATTACTGACACAAATCGTATTCGAGTTACAGATGACATCACGTGGAGTTAAAAATGGGTTGAATGACCTCTATCATTATCAGTCACTCCATTCGTCGCCTAAATTTAAGATAAAGAATAGGAAGAAAAAATAACTGACAAGTTAAATTAAATTGGAATTCTTGATTTTCTTAGCTTTTCGAATAAACGAAAAAAAGGCTTTACAACAATTTTGTTTAAAAATACAGTTGTCCTTTTTAGAAATTCTTCAATAAATTCTTGAAATGCAGTAAGTTTATGTGCTTATTGTAATATCATAATAATAAGAACATTAATGATTTAGTCATTTTTTTAGAATTAAATATAATCCTTCAATCATTAAATCATTTCTAGATAAAGACAATTCAATTTCAAGTAATTGAGGCAAAAACTCCCAATTCCAAAAGCAATCCGAGATCATTATTTATTCACTAAAAAGTGAATATTTGATATTTACATCATCTTTATCTTAAACAGATTTTTATAATAAAATTATCCAAGTGCAAAACTTTAAAGATTATGAGGATGTTAGACTGTTTCATGCCCATTTTATTCAATTTTGTGAATTTGTTTTAGATAGGCAAATAAATTGATGTGGAAAGATTAAAAATTCCAATGGATGTTATAAATATAACTTGACCTTGCACAATTGATATACATGTTCATAAAACGGAAGCAATAAAATTAATGGGTAAATTGCCTAACAACAATACTCACATGAATGAGTAATCCAGGAAGAACATCAATTAAACTTATAACAGTATTTAAGTTACACTAATTAATAGTAACAACTACTATTTTTATATAAATAAATAAAATAAAATAACTAAAAACATTTAAACAAAATACAAAAACCAAGTTGCTCAAAAGTCAATCTGTCAAATGGTCAAAAGTCAAAACGAGAAATTGTAGTACGTTTATTATAACAATTTCATAGAATAGTCCAGAATTTGAAAGTTAATAGAAAACTGCGCATATACGAAGATGCAAACTTATTATTTAAAGAGTTGAATACGTAAGTTCAATGCGACGAATAGAGTACGTTGGCAATGCAGTGAATATAATATAATTTCGCTTAAAATAATAGCCGAAAGGCGGTAAAATTTTAAATAAAAAATTTATACTTTATAGGTGTAGACCACTATTTTTTTTTGCATGGAATGTCCTATAATATGTAATTTTATTATTATTTCTAGTACTATTATCTTATTTGAAGATGATGTAAATATTAAACTGTCAAATTATATGTATGAAAATACGTTATTTGTTGGTAAATTTAATTGAAATTTAAAGAATAAATTAATTGCGATTTGTATGACATTAATGCATTATAGGAACATTTATTTGATTATGTAGTCTGTTATTTAATGTAATTATTACATAATTTATTATATTTTATGTAATATATCTTTATTTATCAATATTTTTCTGTGATAAACCATGTGATCGATTTAATATATATTTAATAATCTTATTAAAAGAACTGTTTTAAAATATCTAAATATTATTACACATCCATCAATTAATTGTTCTTTAATAAAGTACAGAATTTTTCTTATTAGGAATGAATTTATCTTAAGAATGTTTGCTTTCGGAGGATATCCACAGATTTGACAGAGAATATCAATAGATAGTTGGTGACACATTGGATTAACTTCACAAAACTTATTATGAGCAGAAACTTCAATAGTTTATCTTCAGGTAATTATTGCCTTGACTATTCTGAGCTATACAACAAAATCAACTATTTCTGATGAATGTTACACTCAAATTTCCGGTATTTGTAGCCTGACTGATTATATTTTGGATATTATCTCCAATGTAGATATATTTATCTTTCAACCTTCACTTAGCTTATGGTGATTTACTTATTGCAACATACTCGTATAGAAGCGGTCTATTAACATTTTGTCCATCAATATCTTCGAGATGACTAAATAAATCATTTTTATTCATTTCTAAGATTTGTATATTTTCCTTAAATACTGCACAGGTTGCATCTAAAGGCTCGATATCGATTGTTTATAATTTTCGTTAAACTGTTTAAATATCTGAGTACATTTTTATCTTGATCCTGTTCTTGATCAGTTAATAAATAAAGACTATCCTAATCATTCGATTCTTGATGTATATTCTATAGAGTGGAGCGTGAATGCCGCCAATTTACAGGAGATTCTTCCATAGACCATGATGATTTTATTACAGTTCAGAATACTTGAAGTAATTTATTGCAATCCTTTTATACTACATGAGAATGCGGGTACTCAGAATGTGTACTATATATTTATTATCATTTATCATCACTATATATATATTTAATGTGCATATCTGCAAAAATCAAACGGGTTTCCTCGAGTTTGTGGCATCAAAACGGCACCTACGTGCTAATTGGAATCCTTCGAAGGCTTAGTCGAACCACCACTGCTAATCAACCAACCAACCATCATCTCTAAATTTGAAGGATGTATTAATCTTCAATTAGTAATGACAGATGATAATATTTTGTCTGCAGCAGGTTAATGGATAAGGAAAAGTGTACAGAAAATATACTTTATTAATACAGCGAACTATATAATGTGTTTAATAATTTTATATTTCAGTAGGTGATGACACCTGCCGTGTACTTGATTAATTATAATCAAGTTCAATAATGATGATAAACGAACCGTGTATCAGTCGTACTAAAGCACAATAGATAATGGCAATTTAGAAATTCCTAATCAAGCCATCCACTTCCAGTTGCTAACAAATTTAAATAATTAGAATCTGTAACCACACCAAGAGGAAAAAATCATAATTCAATATCGAATAAAAAATGTGGTTGAATTTAATGGAGGTTGTAGTCTGAGAGTTTTGTGTGATAGAAGAATGTCACGGAAACTAAAAAGAAAAGTGTACACAAATCTATTTATTTCGGCCGGTAATGACAAAATAGATATGGTAATTAGTTGTAAAAAAGGACGATACTCAGATATTACATGGTACTCTCGATGGTGCTATTTTGTGATACATCATCTTAATATTTTCGCATTCAAGGCGCACATGATGTAGAGTATATAGGCAAAGATAGAGTAAATGCAAAGTGTGACGGCATATAAGACTTACGTTGAAGCGAAATGCTTTAACGTGATTTAGAAATATTGTAAGAAGAATATGAACGAGATATATTTGTAAGAATTCAAATTTGTCATTTCAATGAAATTTTGAATTAAATTCCACACCAATAATTTATACTCAACCTGACTAATTGCTCGTTACTTTAGATTACAGTTGGTTAGTCTTTAGGTGTTTTGGGTTGCAAATTTACGTGTACAGCTACAACACTGTATGTAAGGGTTGAGAAGGATCGGCTACATATATTCTAAATAGCATATCACTTCTGAATTGGTACACAGCATATCATTAATTGGTTAATTCTATAAAACAACGAATAACAACATCATCAGTGAATGCATGATTGGTATAAAACATCAACCACAAACCACTTATTTGTCTTAAAATATTCGAATACATTTCTAATAAATGAAAAGCAATAAATTTAGCAATTACGAGTAATAAATGTCACGTGTATTAACCAAAAGGGAAAGAATGTCTTCATAATAATTTGTTAAGTTTAAAATTTCATTTGAAAATCAACAAAATAAATTATGTGTTAACACACAAATTAACACTACTTAAGAATATGTCATTTGAACCAAAGATTATTTATTTGCATTTTTAAAATAAAAAGGGACTATAAATGTATGTAAAGTAGTCAAATTTCAAATTTTTGTTAAATTATAAAAATTGGGTTGTTTCATATTGACCGCAGAATATTTTAATTTTTTCCTGAATATACAATTTATAATTTTTGTTGGTAGAAAAGGACAATTTCATTTCCAAAGAAATTTTAAAAGTAAGAAAGTTTACGAATATGAATTTAAAAAAAGTACTTTAAATCCAAATTTGATTTATTAAGAGATATTCGAAGAATATTTTATTTTTAAACATTTCTGTTATTAATATTTTCAATCTCATAAAATAATATGTGACTGTTGAAAGATATCGAAACATTTAAATAATATAATAATTTATTAGCTGTTTTCCTTTATAAGACTTTTACCTGATATGTCGATCTTGTCTCATTTAGCAATAGAAATTATTTTCACTTTTTACTTAGAACATTATAAAATAGATATCAATCAAATTGAAAACCAGAAGATGATTAGATTATCGCTAAAAAATACATTTAAGAAAGGAATTGAAATAAAGATTTTGAAAGAGTTTCTGGTGATAGTACGTGGGGAAAAAATTTATATCCAAATGTTTGTCCAACATTACATTCGTCACATTGAACAGAGTAATCGTACAGTTTCTAAGAGAATAACTATATGTTAGTTTAAATCTAGCACCAATAAAAATTACAACAACGTTACAAAGACAATAACCTATAATCGTTGTCATTTGGATGATAGGTGAAAAGAAAATTAGTGCAGAAACTCATATGCGACATATAAATATATGTCCGGTTACGAGTAACCACCATGCGAATGATGAAGATTCATCATCTCATAGTGAACAATCTTGTCATCTCACGCCACAGTGAGTTTGGGGTACTGATTTTAAATAAGGCAGTCGCACGCAGTAAAAAAAATCAAATAGAAGAAGAGAGAGTACAATCATAATCAATTGGAATCAATGTAGTCAATGCCATTAAATGTGTTCACCTCGTTATAGCTGATCTAAATGGTCAAGCTGGATCTAAATGGTATTGGCACACGGCCAATAGGTAGGCCTCCGAAGAGATGGCGAGAGAGTTGGAAGAAGAAGAAGAAGAAGAGGTAAAAGAAATCAAAATTGTATTGTTTGTTATGGTGGCTATAGTATCTTTGATATTGATAATATTCAGGCTTATGATATTTTACAAATCACAATTGCCTTTAATTAACCCACAGTAAACAAATATTTTGGAACAAAATGTGAATATTTAATAACACCAAAAATTAGTTGCAATTCAACTCAGATTGATTTATATTATGTGATGAACTCAATTTGAATTATTTTAAAGACTGCAAAGTGGTATCTGATGGGCCTCTTATTACTTCACCGCACACCGGCGAAACGGCATTGGAAAAAGTCAATTGATTTATGTTACATATAGGAAATTATCATCTTATAATTACGCTATATATACATAAGATGATTGTGAGCCGCAGTTTCTGTGGAATGAAAAAATACAATACTTGGTATGTCAAAAGGTTCTTCACATACTGACTAGAAAAATTGGTGCTGTAACACCAAGCGAACACGTACTAGTAACGATTAAGAAACGTATAAAGTGGCAAAACGTAAAGAAATTTATAGGTGATAGTTGATAATAAGATCTTAAATAGAGTAGCGATGTTAAATTTATGCAGCCGAAGCTAATTCTTGCCATTTTATAAAAATATGGAAGATATACAGAAATGTGGCTATTTTCACTAAATACAACAATACTACGACATTGTATGTATTACCAATTTATTTAAAATCTGTACGACCGAACTCTCTTCCTGAAAATGGGTTGTATAAAATTTACTATCATTTAAGATCCATAGTACGTATAATGTCTCCTAATCCTCTCCAACAAGCTTTCAAGATATTCAGATCACAAAATTTACCAATGTATAATTTTAATTTATACGACTATACGAGTACAAACTAATGACAAATGATACAAACAAAAATTTCTCACCCTTATTGTGCTATGCAAGAAAATGCAAAATTTAAAAGGAATTATACACACGCCTTCGAAATACACCTACAACTTATGGACCAATTTTCTCTTGTCTAATTGTTTATGTTTAATGAGTCCCGCCCAAAAATATCTAAAATTAACATTTTATTTTGATTTAATTTTAAAATAAGCAAAAGAAAATCTAAGTTTTATCCCGAATAAAGATTATTATTTTCACAAGGATTCAGTCAAGTGTATATCGTACGGATATACCGTGATTGAAATTGGAATAGTAGTTCTTAGTAAAGAAAAAAACGGAAAATATTGGAAAATTTTTGAAATAAATGTTCACAGTGCAAAAAATTAATTGTATGATTTTGTGAATTTAGTGAATTAAGTGTCATTGCATAAGTAAAAAATAATTTTAAAAAATGCCAAGAAAGAAAAGATCAGTTTCACCAATTCAAAGACATTTTGAGGAATACGGTGACGACGATTTTGATGATGAAATTAGTTCAAATGGTAAGCATTTAATGATAAGTTCTCTGAAATGAATGATTCGGTCACTTTATAGAGTATCCATAAATCTGAAAATGTATTAACATACCAAATTTATCAATCTTAAGCATTGCTGCTTAAGCCGTGTGCCAGATAAACCATGTTCTATATTACTTTAATCTTTGCTGTAAAGGAAATTCCTGAAGTTCATTTCGAAACCAAATTGGAAATTTATGGTGAGTGATAAATCCTTAGTTTGGTCTGTAAATGGTTGCACAGAACCAAACAGTTGAAAGTTAATGGCTTTGGGGTGTTTTGAGTTGCAAGTTTCAGTGTACCGCCGCCAAAATGCTAAATATCATTTGTATATGGTTACCACATGTATTATCGTACCTCGTAACTTAGCTTATTATGCACAATTTTATACACTTTAAACTTAATTTTGTTCAAAGAAATTTTATGCAGAATAGTATCATTTATTTTGACAAGTTAAGGATATATGTGATCTGGGTTAGGATCAAGCACAGACATGAATTGAATTCCTGGTCAAGTGCATGTAATACTTACAAGTGTAACCACCGGTAACGAAGTTTGATACTAACATCTAATGAGACACGGCTAAAATTACCCAATTAGGAATTAACAACTCTACCAACCTAGGCACTTTTGAAATATATAATTGCTCGAGAAACGTCAACAAATGGCATCGGATCGGATGGAAATACGATGACAAATTTTGGCTTACGTAAACGGATACGATACCTTTAACGTTAGAACAATTCTTGAACCGATATAACTGGAGCAGGTGACTAGAATTGGAATTAGAATGGAAGGGAAACGGAGAAAGGACTATATCCTCTAGTAAAATCCTTTTGTTTACCAGAAAACACAAAAGAAAAGCACGAAGAAACTTGGATTTCCCCGGACGGGCGTACCAGAAATCAAATAGATCATATAACAGTTAGTAGAAGACGGACAAATTTGCTAGACGTTCGTAGCTATAGAGACGCGAATGTTTTTAGGGACCACTACTTCATCACTGGACAGAAAAAATTAAAACTTATGGCAGGCATAAGAAGACAACCTAGAACTGCAGGACATATAAACGTTACTAGACCTTGTAATGTAGGGGTTAGACAACGGTTCGCAGGCGATTTGGGGGCTCAGATAGCACGTAACAGCGTTCGACGAGCCCGGAACACAGTCGCAGGCACATTGAGACAAGTCGGTGAAAATGTTTTTGGTTTCATTAATTATGAAAAGAGGGCATCGATTAGTGATGATACATGGTGTCTAATAATGAGGATGAGCAGCATCAAAAGTGCAATTAACAACAGCAATGCGAGGGAGCAACAGAATCTGCAAACGCAAAATTGTCAACTAGATAAGGAGATCCGTAAAAGTATAAAGCGGGATAGGCATACCTGTTTTGAAAACATTGCAACTCGGGCACAACTCGCTGCAAATTTAAACAACTAAGCGGGTGATACTTTACGTCTAATCTAGGGACGATTTGCTGATCTCAAATGTGATTCAGCAAATGGAAAGATGAACTGAGTACTTTAGTGAGCTGCTGAAAAACCCGAAATTCAAGTTGCTCACAGTGCGGTTGACCGAAGATCGCCTGCAAGACGATTCGGAGATTATGCTCCAAGTCGTGGTGAAATCATATCCGCATTATAACATGTAAAGGATAGTAAGGCGACCGGCCTCGATAACATATCACCAGAAATGTTGAAAAAGGACTTGGGCATTGCATCATTATTGGATCCCATTATTGACGACATTTGCTTGCTTACGCAAACTGAATGAGACATTAGAGTGAAATTTGAACGACTTGTGAAATACAGCTCACTAGCCGGTCTAAAAATCAATGTTTCAAAGATGAAACTAATGGAAATTGGTACGTCGATGAGCTGTTCACTTGCAGTGAGCGACGGGATAATAGAAGCAGTACAAGACTTCCAATATTTGGCATGTTTGTTTTAACAATTGATGGTGGTGCAGATGGAAGGTGCCGTATACAAAAAGCTCGGCAAATGTATGGTATGCTGAATTCAAAAAATCATTTTTTAAACAAATTGTTTATCGGCACTATTTTATGGCTGCGAAACTTGGAAGGTGACAAATAACATCGTGTCATAAATTCAAGTATTTGTCATTAGGTGCCTCAGACGCATACTAAAAATTTTCTGGCAACATACAATATCAAATGAGAATTTGTGGAAACTGTTAGATCTGGAGGCAATGAACAAAATTATCGGCCATACACTGAGGCGGCTGGTCGGTGATATTACAAAATACACACTTGACTAGAATCCGCAGGGTATTAAAAGACGTTAAAAAACAACGTGGCGAAGAACTGTCATGAGCGAAGTGAACGGACTGACTAGAGATCGTGAAAAATGACGGTTGAATAAAGGTCGAGATGATGAAGGATATATGTCTTTCTTTTAATCATCTTAACCTTTACGCCTTAAGGTAGGGCGGCATTATGATTTTAATTTGCCGTTTCTAATATGCATGTAACATCAAAAGTAAACTTAAATAACTCTAATTAAGCTGCCTTGTTTGTTGTTGAACTGTTTATCAACCAGTCGATAAATTCGACATTCAAAGCACCTTTTTAGTCTTGATCACACGGTATTACTGACTTATATCGTGATCCTCAGTTGTCAGTGACACCGCGTGGAGGTAAGCCTGGATTGAGTAACCTCAACCGTAGTCGGCCCCTCCATTTATATATTTCTTCTAATAGTAAAATGAATTAGTGTTGAATGAGAGAAATCGTCAGTGTCACAGACCACCAACACTATTTAAGGATATCACATTTTTATGTGTTTATGTTTAGATATTTTGAACACTTTATATTCTGCATATAAATAGTATGTCCTACTCAGCTCTTATATACAGCAGATTCAATTTATATAAACTTGCTTACGAAGATGCTTCAACCGAAGACACGTACAAGTCCAAAGAATTTAAGATATCATTTGATAGAATCTCGTTGCTGGTGCCCTATGTCTAAGTGGGAAATAAAGGTCAAAGTACTGAATGTGTTCCTATATAGTGAATATTATATGCACACTCAATGAAAATGACATAGAAAGAATATTACAATTTCTTCTTCGTTTTCTTCTTCTTCGGCCTACACCTGTGTTTATCTTCGTAATTTATCCTTGAAGTGAGAAGTGGACATTCAGTCGTTTTGGAGGGTATATGGTAACATTTACTTGAAAATGAAAATAGATTACGGCATAAAAAATTATTCTATAGGTACAGATCGTGCGAATAGCGAAAAAGACAATATTACATTGAGTGAAATTTAATATTAGAAATAGTAATATAAACGAGTTAGCATATCAAAATAATGCTCCTGCTGTCCTAAGTCGAAATGATTATCATGAAATAATAAACTTTTAAATATGGAGAAGCTAAGGTGTCAAATGAAGTAACCAACTATCATCGAGGTTACTCAAACAATATTTACGTGTGATCGAGACTAAAAAAATGGTGCTAATGTCGTGTATGTCAACTGGTTAAAAAACAACTAAACAACAAACAATGTAGCTGGGGATTTTTGCACCACTCTATTCAAATATTCAAATGTATAACTGGATGATTATGATTGGTCTTATACTTTCTAGTTGGCAAATTTTAATTATAGTTATTTGAGTTTACATTTGATGTTACATGCATATTTGAAACGGGAAATTAACATCGTAATGTCGTCCTATGCGCCCTCGAGGCGCAAAGGTTCAGATGATGATGATGATGAAGGGTGATTATTAGAGGTCTAGTAATTTATTTTTGTCTATGTAATTCAAATAGCAAAACATATTTGCAAATAAACATCAATTACATGTTGCACAATAAAAGTCTTCAACGATGGCTTCAAGTTTGGAAGTTTTTGGTGAAGTAGATGTCAGTAAAATGAACTTTGCAATGGGTTATGTAATCTGATAGCATATACATTTTTGATAATTAATGATTAATAGATGACAAATGCACATTGACTATAATGCTTACAGTGCACGTAGTGAACTTTTTTTACAATTAATGGTGAGAATAATGTACCTTGGGCTGGTGAGATTTGAATTATGACTTTTACTGGGAAAAGGGTTTAATAAAACGAGCATATAGTGAATGCAGGAATATAGGAGGGAACGTAGGAATATAGGAGGGAATGTAGGAAAAGAGAATGCGTGGTTGGTAGAGCTAAGCAATACAGTACCGACGGTATAGGAGTCTCGACCGAAGTGCCGACTAATTAAAAATGTTAGACAACTTGTCGTTTCTATCCATTAAGACGGCTAAAGTATTGTGAGTACCAGATAGGACATCTCATAAATGTGCGTCGATGTCGATACATTGGATATTTGATCATATGGTTTATCGACTCGCCGAATATAATGGGTCTACTGATACATCGCTTGAGAATGAGATTTTTGGACTCTCTTATTTTGGTCAAAATTCTCAATGCCTGTTTAACTATCAATTCTTTCGACACCTGCCCTGCAGCAAAACAGTAAATTCTTCGGTTAGTAATATGTCCACATTCAGCCCTCGACATTCGGACACCCGTTAGTAATCGTAGAACTTTGCGTTCCATTTGATGTAAGTCCGCAAATGCATATGTCATTTAAGGATGAAATGAGTTGTTTGTAGCAAAAAAAAAAAAATGGATTCATTTGTCGTTATTTGCAATTATCATCTAATTTGTCCTTTAAAATAAATACATTGCACAATGTTTAGCAAATATTCTGGAATTGAGAGG
This sequence comes from Penthetria funebris, assembly GCA_027564355.1. Classification (NCBI taxonomy): domain Eukaryota; kingdom Metazoa; phylum Arthropoda; class Insecta; order Diptera; family Pleciidae; genus Penthetria; species Penthetria funebris. The sequence goes on from JANSTX010055444.1 coordinate 23,904, forward strand.
TTAGACAGTTAAAATACCACTGTTGACCAAAACGAATTTTGGTAGATCTTTAGTTGCCCAATGTTGAATGTATTGACGTTCAAGTAATACTCGCAATTTCACTTTATACGCCCTTGTGACACCTGTTTAGATGATAATATCATCAATGATCAAGTAATTATGGCTTCAGCGTGTAAATAATAAGAACACATGTGTAATTGGAATATAATGTCGAATTTCATTGACGATATATTGGTCTAGTTCAGCACCTTTTTATATTTATTACGAAAATGAAGTATTTCAGTTTTTGTATCTTTTAAAAAGTATACAGAACTGCACAAACATATAATCGTCTTTTTTTTTAAATTGTTCAGGTTCAAGGCATAATCTGCATCCACCAATACAAAGGAATGCAGCAAATGCTAGAGAACGTGCCAGAATGCGAGTCTTATCAAGTGCATTTTGTAGATTAAAAACGAAATTACCGTGGGTACCGGCGGATACAAAATTATCCAAATTAGATACGTTACGTCTTGCTAAAATCTATATTGAACAATTAAGAGCAAGATTGGCTGGCGAAGAGGAAGGTGAAACATTACATCCACAGAATTTGGTAATTATATATAAATAAATTTAATTTAGATACAAATAGTTGTAATCGTCTGGAAATGGAAAAGTTAAGTTATTCAATATTTTTAAATAACTTCTCCTTTTTTAACGTCTACACCCTGTCCATTTTACGACAGACATTGTAATTTAGAAACTTCTTAGACAAGGATAAACTATGGGGAATAAGTGTCAGGTTGAGGGAAACCATATATTCAAATTAGATTTGTACGTCACAAACTCATTCACTTAACTACCACAAAGTCATGGACAAAAATGATATATAACTGTATGGACTCCAAATATCAACACCACAACAAGTGGCAGAAGCTATAGTATGATAATAATGAAGGAATAGGCTATTGCAATAACAACTGCAAAGACTCATTTAGTGTTATTTTGCAGACATTAGCAGTCTTACAATACACATTCTAATAAAAAAAAAAATTATCTCTTCAGAATTCCCATGCAGTTAACTAAGTACTATATAGAAATTGAAACATCTTTCTTTTATACTTAAAATAATAATAAAATTTAAAATCGGAATTCTGAAAAGTGAAAAGCGTTAAAAAAAATATATAAGACTATAAGAGAGATAACACACATGAAAAACTATTCCTGTGATTTTCATGCATATTCAAATCGAGGAAAACCAGGTGGACCATATCAATAGAAAAGTACTTATAAATGAAAATGAAAGTAAACTACTGTCGACATTTTACGTTATTAATATTATTATTTTAGCGGATATTGTAAAATGGTTTTAAAATATTGTATTTTCTTTAATTGGTAAAATCTTTTACCTAATAGGATGTGTTTGACAGTTTTCTGGGAGAGGCCGAAAGAAAAATACATGTTCCCATCCTTATAATATGTATATATTATTATAAAAACTATAACAATGTAAACCGGAACCGTAAAAAAGAGGATACACGCAATGTGCAATGAAGAAATATTAGTGCACTGTAAAACTGAGGATGCACTCAATGCCCAATGAAGCAATATTAGTCAATTACAAACTCGATTGTCTAATTGATGCTATTTAACGTGACATTTTTAATCGTATCATCATTATCATCTTGACCTGTTGTCCATGCGAAAGCATAGGGCATCAACAAACAACCGCTCACCGCGATCTGAGACCAGTACATTCAATGTAATCCATCCAATGACAATAGTTCTTTGCCACGCACGTTGTTTTTTTGACTGCAAGTGAACATCTACTCGACGTACTAATTCTTCACAAGTGAACATCTACTCGACGTACTAATTATTCATTAGTGACATTTTTGAAACATTGATGATTAGACCGATTTGTAAGCTGTTCCAATTTAACTCTCATACGTCTGACTCAGTTTGCGATAACAAACAAATATAAATATCGTCAGATCTACATTTATATTGTTTAAATGCATGTGCCATTCTAACATTTCAGCTTCTAAATCGTGTTCATTGCTAACTATCATAATCGTATTCTTTTTTTAATCCGAAGCCATATGTGTTAACGTTTCACATGTGTAATTAAAAAGTTTTATTACATATTTTTTATTATATAAGCAAATAGGTATGCAGTTGCTTAGTTTTAATAGTAGAATTGAGATTAGTTGGTAAATATGTGCCCAACCGTGTCTGAGCATTTACCTATTCTGGACAGCGTTTAAATTGATGATGATTATTTAAATTCTGTTTCAAAGGACCGCTTAGTAGCGGCACATTAAGCAGTTGATTAGAAATTCAAGTAATCAGAATGGTTGATTTTAACCCAAAACGTCTGATGATAGGAACATGTAATTATAAAAAGAAACCAAATAGAAACTGATTTTAATGCTGAGAATATCGGGTTTTTGAATAAGTCTCATATGTGTATAGAATATGAGATAGAATATCACTGTTAATTATGATACTACACTTTATAT
>JANSTX010055445.1:0-10174 GCA_027564355.1 Penthetria funebris
CTTCTCGTAACGTATATAAGACCATGTTGAACCATTATCATGTAAACTGGCGGAATAAATGCTACTTAAGATTGAGATTGTACTTAAGGCAAGCATGAAATTGCTTAAAGGCATAATGTAATAAACTTTAAGGATATATAGATGGATACACATTTATGCAAAATATATGATGGTTGTTATATCTCACCGTATATACATAGTTGTATGATAAACCAAATATCCTTAAACATTATAATTCTCACTATGTACTACTTTTACTAGTTTTTATGCATATAAATCTAATATTTTATTTACTACTATTACTATTATTGACTATACGAGTACTACACACTTGTTACACATTGAATTTGTACTTACTACAAACGTAGTAGGTCAAAGCGCGACTATAGATTATTTTGAAATCTATACCCTGTTTTAAATATTTTTATTGAAATTTATACCAATTCGAATAATGATTTTTGCATTAACTGCGATTTTATCAAATGGATGATAGTAATAAATACAGTAATCATTTTGGGGTTGCTCAAATAAAAGAGGGTTAATATGATATTGTAAAATTATGTATTGTTATTGTGATACAATGATTTTAAAAATTCTGATTGAAATGAAGATAAAGCTCATTTATTTTTATGTGGTCGCATTCGACACTCCGCTTGTGAATGCTGGAATAATTAGTTGGATTAACCTATAGTTCACGCTGTATATGAACTTATCTGTATGTTGCATAAATATATACATTAAAATAAACTATCTACTTGGTTAAATCAAATATTAGTTTTTAAATTTATTCTTCAAGTAAAACATCAATTTAATTTATTTTACAATACATATTCTTCTTATGCATATTATTTATGTGAATTTTCCCACACTATTGAGATAAAAATGTTATGTTTCGATTGATTTAATTATTTAATTTAATTATATTTTTTCAATTTCAATGTATGAAATTTATTGAATATTTAAATTTAAACCAATAACTTGAAAAACATGGTGTCATGTTGCATATACAGTATCAAACCTAGTTTTTGTATACCTTAATTTTTCAATAGGTCATAACAGGTATACATTTAAATAATATATTAGAATATCTCTTAATTTTCGCATCTAATACTGATATATGATTCAATGTTAATAAATATGCCTTTTGCACAAATTGTATAACAACATACAATGCACCAAGCAATTCATATGTACTTAAGTGTATGTAATTATTGCTGCTGAACTGCTATTGGATTAATCGTAATCGTAGCCCATATTTTGCAGTTTTGATTGATTCGAGGCCATTTATAGTCGGGAATGAAATGAAGTTATCGTTCTTTCTTCTGTTTTTTACCAGAAATAAATGGGATATCAAGTTATTGCTGGTATAGTCTGTCGGTCTCAATTCTAGCATAAATTGAACTTTATATGAAAACATTTTCGTATGTAATGTACTTAAAATTTTCTGCAGCGATCATCGTAATAGTTGTGTAGAACTTCTGCGTTTGTTGCTACTTTTTGACTTTTCTGTATTCTCTCCCATATACGAACGATATTTTTATTCATGAGTGCCGTACCTCGTCTACTGGTTCAAAAAAAGTATTTACAGAATCTTGTTGGCGAAAATTTGAAATATGTATCATATCATACTATGACCGTAGTAAAGTATCACGAATACATACAATTGGTGGACAAACAAATGTTTTCGACTCACTTTTATGCTACATGAAAGAGTTGTGTAGAAGTCACCAAATGTAATTTTAACAATTTTATTAAAATAACAAAAATTCATAATGAGTATTGAATATATGCCGAATGATGTATAAAGTCAAAAAAATAAAGTATGAATTAAATAAAATATTGCTTATTTTTAAAAATTTCCAGAATCTGTTTAAAACGTTTCCTATTATATTTAGAAGCATACAAAAATGTTTTTAGTAAATTATTTTGGAAATTCAAACAATGTCCCTAATATCCACTTGCTGAAAAAACGAATAGCCAAAACAGAATGCCATATTCTGATAATTCAAACTCTGAACAATACCAGAATCAAATTTTCGAAATGTTATTTACTGATTTAAATATGTACTACAAATTCCGATTAAACATTTTTTATATATAATATATGTCTCAAAATTATCATCTCAATATTTCAGTGATCGTCGATATCTATTGTCAAATCAGTTCAAATATACACTAGTCATCCTTATATCCTGGATTGTAATTTATGAACTCTATCTTTTTTTAATTATATATATATATATAAATATATACTTTATTATTCACCATTATATTACACTTTAGAAAATGTTTTGTGTATTATAAATTCAATTGTCTAAAGCTTTTAACAGCAACTAATAATTTTCGCTGAAAAATTTCATAAAAATCCTTTTTGAAAGGCCCTAATAATTAAATATCATTTTATTTTTTTTTTTAAATCGTAAACATTAATCTCTTTCATTAGGGTGTCACTTATAAATTTTGTGTGTTAATCTCATCTAATTTATATTAATAAAACAATGATAATAAAGATTATCAATCCATAATAAAAATAGGAATGGAATGGAATGTTGAAGGTTTAAAATTTTTGCTAAAAATTCATTAATATTTTTATAAATTAAAAGCAAAATAATTTCATTCTAAAATAAATATTTATAATATGGCAGTGTCTTCTTATTCTACGAAAAGTTTTAAATTTCTATAAATTAAATATGGAATTTAAATTGTAAAATATAAATGATTAAAACTTGGAAAAGTTCTGTGTATTTTCTCTCAAACAATATGGAAAAGTTTTCGGTTGTTTTTCATCCACATGATTTGGTGAATATATATTTTCAAATTTAAATTGACAAAAATATATTTGAAACAAGTAAAAATAAAAAAAAAAACAAACTTAGGGAAAACGGAATAGATAATAAATCAATAGCCCATAATGCCATTTCATAAACCTCAATAAATTCAAGGTATAAGAGTTTATATGATTTGATTATGATATGTATAGATAGTCCTATATACTTTTGGAAAACTTTGAAAAAATATATTAACTGTATAAGGACAAAGTTTATCAAAAGTTAAACATTTTTTTTTGTACTTAATAATAAAAAACAAAGTGCTTAAGATAATTTGCTAATTTTATTTCCAAGAATTCATTCATCGTACGGTTTTATATAAATTCCATGAATTCCGCATTCTTAACAATACAATTTAAATTAATTAGAAATTAATGGCATGAAGGATCTCTTTGGGCAGCAGCATAAACAAACAAATTTCAACCTTTCCAAAACGGAAAATATATCGATTAAAAGATAGTACTAACATATAGTAAGTGATGAAATCTAAATTTACCAAATTTGTTTATAACATATTTATTTGCCAATATTATAAACATTTAAAATGCGATCACATTTTCAGTTCACTTGAATTACATAAATATTTGTTTTCCACCCCTTCATGATAAACGGTTGTAATTTTTCAAATTGAAATAACTCCCTATTTCATTGAAAAATTTGCTGTACGATTGTGTTGAGGACGAATTAAGTGGTCGACTATCATTGAGTTATCCCCAGTATTCATTCGTATAATGATAATTTACCATATGGTTTCTTGATAATCAAAAATCTATAGACTTGTTAATAATTCTGCTTGAGGTTGTGGACTACTTTTGCAGTTACAGTGTTGTGTAATAATAGAGTTCAGGATTAGGAGATCTAATGACTTCGTGTGAAAGTAAACATCTCAAGTGTACCTTCTATTTCAATAATCCTATATATTTTCCATTTAACAGTATATACAGATGGACAACGTCAAGAATGGCGTATATTTAATATTTTCGTCACTACAGCATAATGGTATCTTAGAGTGCCTTTGCTGAATGTCAAATAAACGTAATCTGCAGTTCAATGACTGAATAATAAACCAATTAAAATTCTATTGAGTCAATACTGAAAAATATTGTAGAGAAAACATCACATTTAATGCAATACGTCAAGTAGATAAATAGACTCATATGCATAATGAAATTATATGTTTTGCATGTTGTACATTAATAAACATTGAATATATTATGGAATTTACAATTGTTTAAACTCAATTCAAAAAACCTTTTATTAAGTGGAAACATAATAGATAATATACAAAATAGACACAAATGAATAATTTGTTATTTATAGATGATAGTGCACTATAACCAAGAGTTGTTGTGCATATTTTACTGTAGAATATTTAATCACGTGCCAAGTGATAGTACATACTTAGGACTGGTGAAAATAGAATTGGTGCTTGTACTGTTGAAAGGAAATAAAGGATTATAGAATGAATGCTAATTAAACAATTAATTTAATCAACATAAATATTTTTTAATAATTAAATAATTGAATGTAATTAATCGATCATCATAATTATTGTAATATTTAGAAACGAACGGCCACCTTTCAAAGTATTGTATTAGGGGTGTCACAATGTGCATTTTTTTGATGACAGTGAATGCGTTTAACCTACAATGTCTTTATTATTTCTGATGACATCCCTAACGAATGAGCAGTTATAGTATGCACGATCTTTATTTCAGTATAGTTCTCACAATTTGTTTTATTCTGATCGTATCATACCAAGTTTCTATTAGGTACAACGGTCTTATGTAGTGTTTTGTAAATTCGGTATTTGATTTTAATGAACAAAATTATTTTTACACATAACGTCAGAAGACAGAATGCACCTTGTTTCATTGTCTCATTCAAACGCAAATCTCTCTTCACTAACTACATGCATCTGGTTAGATGACTATTTAATAAATTTCATAAGTTCGTCGTTGCTGATTAAATTTTGGTATTAGAATTACAAAATTTATGTTGTAGTTTCGATGGTAGTTTGTTTTCATCATAACTTTTCCACCTAATAATACAATTAAATATTGTACAATTCAGGGCGAAGTTTTAAAACTTCCTGTCAACTGTAAAGTAAAAAAATATTAAAAATAATATAATGTACTTTAATTTTGCATTGAATTTGTTCTTGAATTTATTTGTGTAAAAGTGGTATCGAATTGGTTTATAGAATTTGTAACGTATAAGTAATAAAAGTCGTTAAAAAAACTTTTCCATTTATATAAGTTAAAACAAAATAGCTGTATGCTCGTAAAGGTTCTAATAAAATTTTGAGTTTAATGTTTTTAATTAATATTTGTATCACATTACTGAATTGTGGAATAGTAATGTAGAACCTTTGATTTGCATGCGTCTCTCATCACATTCTAAAATTGCAACAAAGAGAGCGGTCTCTAGTAGAACAACACTTTGATTCTGATTGGCAGTACAAAATCTTGCATTGCCGAAGATTTAGTTGTGTATTTGATCATTCAGCTATGTGAAGCAAGAATGTATATTGTCACCACTGTTGTTCTTACTCGTTGTATATTTGATTACGATATAATTATTTTGTTTGATTTAAGCTAGAAAGTTGTAACGAAATCATTACTTCCATAAAGATCAATTTTAATTTTAATTTTTTAAACATTTTTATTACCTGGCTATCATTTAATCGTAAAATATAAAATAAATTTTAATTAATTATAATAGCTTAGTGAGAGACAGGAACGTAGAAATTGATGAATATTCATATTGTATTTTGAAATTTATATAGTTAACACATCTTCTGACAGACGGTGTCACACCCTCGGGAATTATCGTTCAAGTCCTTGTTGGAAATTTATATCACCTATTAATGAATTCTAAATATTAGGTTTAAAAGCTATAGTAATCTTTCGAAATTGTAATACAATGCTGGTTAATTGGATAAACAAATAAATCATCATTTTGACGCGTATTTATGAACATTATATTCACTTACTTTAAATGGAAGATTGTTGCTGTTCGAACCATAATGCACTTTATCTATGTAGGGATTGGTCAGATTGGTATATGCACATTTAAAGATGAGTTTTCCTTGCATTTCAATTGAAAATTGTGTGTTATTGCAGCAATAGTAAATTATAATATAACTAAATAAATAAATTTTATGCTAAATAAAATAATTATAACTTTACATAAAACAACATAATATAGCAACTATAAAACTAATTTTCTCTAAAATAGCATATTCGGTATATATACCCCAATATATAATACATAAATGTTAATTGATGCTATAGAGGGAAACCCAAGCTGAACATTGTAAAGCATATGCTTTGTATCAGCATTTAATCGCCTTAAAATAATATTGAATTTGAAAACTCAATTTAGCGTACATTTTATATCTCATTTATATAATTCTGGCATTAGTGAGAATTGAACGTTTGCCGTATCTATAAACTAATTTTATGCAATTTTTTTAATTTTTTTTTCGCCTGTATTCGCATACAAACTTTATGGTGGTGAATGAATGCACAATTTTGGATATAATTCCAATTATATGCAATATTTTATGATATTATTGAAATAATTTATTTCATTTATATAAATGTTAATTGCATTGCATAATCCATAAACGTGTAGAAAACCCGTTTTTCGTCCATTATGCATTCGTATATTTATATACGAATATGTACAATTGTGAAATTTGTTTTTACCTAAATTATTTGAAAATTAATGGATACGTAAAATGATACACTGATGAAATGTTTGGGGGCTGGAATTATACAAGTATTGTTGATGATAAATTTACGAGTATATACCTAGTCAAATAAATGTGTTGTTGAACACCTAAAATTATAATTCACGACTTTTTGATTCAAACCCGATTTATAATAACATAATTTCCTTACTCCAGAGATGGTACGGATCCATAAATCCGATAATGTCTGATAAAATAAAAATAATAAAATTTGAAATTATTATTTCCATAATCAAATTGATTAACTAATTTCATTTAATGATAATGTCAATTGTAAGCCGTCAAATGGCTAATTGTTAATTAAAATGCAAGCGAAAAATGTTTGAAATTTAGGTTCAATTAACTGAAAGAAATTTGGAAAACATTTCATTTAATGTAGCATTAAATTATTATGTTGCACAAATTTTATTATTATTTAAATTACATTCATCAATATAATAAATGCTTCATTGTATTCTAACAACTATGATTAAATCTCATCATTAAAAATGGACACATCAAATTTTGTCAACGATGGAGGATTTGAATCTATATCTTAATCATAATTAAATAAATTTTATATTTCATTTTGTGAGTATAAAGTTTTTTTATAGTCTAATGTATCGACTACATCCAATTTAGGAGATACTTTAAATTCCTGTGATTATAGAGCAATAATGATGCTAATTTTGAGTGATAAAAATAGACATACTCGTACATTGCAATGTGAAAAATTCCAAGCAAATTGATCCCACAAGATTAAAAATTCAGGCGAGTATGCTTTAGGGTATCAAAACAGTATTTTTCGGCCTAAAACATTACAAGTGCATTTGAATATACAATAGTAGACAAATACGGTTTTCACTGAGATCACGTGAAAACTTACGTGAAACTACATAAACATTGCTGTGAGATCATAAAAGTATTACCCACATTAGTATCAGACTTCAGGTCATAGAAATTGAATTTATATAGAGCATATATGCAAAACAATATATTTATAAATAATCTTGTGGAAGAAAGTCTTCTGTAGAGGGTTTTTTGATTACATATTATTTTTACTCTAAAATTTCACGTAATATTTTAGTCGTCCTCACAATAATTGATGATTGATTGTTGTTGATAAAATGTTGTTACGATTGATACGTGTTATATATCGAATATTTTCCAATAAAAAAATTTGCTATTAATAGGCAATATTTTTTTAAATATAAGAACTTACTCATTATATCCATACTATCCAAACATTTGTGCGCTCTTTATGAACCCAATCTTCACCTACATATAATATTATTTCAACTGAATTTCAATTTATGTTTATGTTAACCTGTAAACTGAGTCAGGAACAGGTCATGCAGAAAAAAAAAATAGCATAACATTATTTTAACTGAAATTAAATTTATGATAATGTTAATATTGAAAATGATTCAGCGAGAGGTTATCCTGAAAAAAAAAAACCATGATTAATATATTTAAGAAACGCTAATTTAGTTTTACGACTACTCGTTTCACATCAAAAATAATATTTTGTTGTAACTTTTTGCATATCATAATACAATTAAATTACATATAGATGATATATAGACATTGTAAATTGTGTTTCAATTAATAGCTTGGCATGGCAAGCTGAAAATTTAGACATAGAATTGCAACATGTTAAGTGCAACATGCAAAAATACTCGTATGAGCATTAAATCAACAATGCAATATAATTTATATAAATAAGAGTATAAAGAAACTTAATGCATAGTCAAATAGTGTGAGACACTGACATTATAATGGTAAATTTAAAAAACAAAAGTAGTGCAAATAGTGCAAATAATAGTGTACAATTAAAATTGATATAAATGTATGATGACATGTTTCTGAAATTGTGTTTATTTATGTTTTTGTGAAAAATAAACTTCATATTATAGAGGAAACATTAAAAATTTATTGAAAATGAATTTCACTTATGCCTTCATAATTATTTACATATGTTTAATAAAGGGTAAGTTTTGAATTCGAGTATATTTCTATTTAATTAACTGAAAAATTATACCATCAATTAGCATTTCAGTAGTAGTGTTATGCATATATCCCCAGTTACCCCTAGTATATTAGTAACATGTATCGTAATCGAGTTTCCAGGGACATCACGTAGATGGTTGCATGTAACCTCGATAGTAGTCGATTTATTGAAGAAATGCTTAAATTTATTAAAATTTAAAGTTCCTGTAATTGATTAATTTCAAAAATTTGTTTTGTCAATAACTTGTTTAAATTGGAAAATATTTGGTAATAATAACAGAAAAATTTCCAAGTTATTGTTATTATTACCACATTATTGTTATCTAATACCTTAAAACACGAATCACTGGAATTATCACTATTATATAGTCTTCTAGTTTATTCTAGATGAAAAAGTTACACTATGTATTCAATTAAATGATTAATACACTCAACAATTTTTATAGATTTTTTGAGTTTATAAATGTATAAAGGAAATCGGTTAATTCTTTTATTATCAGCGATTAAGTTGTATTAATAGATACATTATCATTGATGAAATTGATTTTTCTGATTCCATTTGGTACTATTGAATCTGATCAATAATTTTAAATACGCACTAATATTACACTTGATGATACACTTGATTTAGATGTCGTTTGATGGAAAACGGAAGGATTCTTTATTTCTGTTATGAGAAGGCTCACTAGTATTACTAAGTAGGATAATTGACAAATTTTCTCACAATTTTATTAATTGCATTAGATTGTAAATGTGCAAACACTTGTATATTGATAATTTTAAACTGATTTTTATAATTCTATTTATTTTATTTTTATTTTACTATAGAGACAACATTAATTTATATTATACCTTTTCAAAAATAATTATTTTAATTTACTTTTTATAAGTAGTTGTCAAGTAGAAAGAGAAAACATTAACGAGCAGAAAAATGTATAAAAATATTTGAATTTTTTTATTTTCTTTTTTTTTTTTCATATAACCATGTCATTAAGGATATTTATTTATAGCAAGGACTTTGAGTTCACCGGTAATATCTGTTTAATAGAATTTTACCATATTATTCGATTAAATTTTACTTTATTCTGGTGTGAAAGTAATTTAAACTTGGAAATTACAGGTGAAAAGTTAATATGTTGAACGAAAAACAAAAAAAAAAAAAAACAAAAAACTTTGGGAAATACAATTTGATAATATTCAGGCTACATAAAAACATAAAAGATATTTGTAAATTAATTCATATTGAAAATTAGTTTATAAACAGTAAATAATTAATATTTAGAGCAAAATACAATGAAACTCTGGTTTCGAACTAATAGTTCTCATCAGAACGGCAATTATTTTTTCCAAAATTTATTTAAGATTCAAGTTAAGTATAAGATTGTGGTATCTTGAACTATTTAATGTATTTATCTAGAATTGTCCTTAAATAATTCACTTTGCTGAATTTTATTCAAATAAAATTTCCTTCGGTTGACGAATAATAGGTTACAAACATTTTCACTACAACTATACATTCATATAGGTTGATTTTAGTTCTCATTAATTATATAGCTATGTTCAAAAAACTAAAATAAAAGTAGTTGCGTTACAAAGGATA
>JANSTX010055447.1:0-10171 GCA_027564355.1 Penthetria funebris
TTTAAAAATTTGAATTTAACTAACTTTTTTTTTTATATAAATAGTTAAAAATCACACAAAAAATTATTTTTTAAAAATACATATTGTTAAAAACCGCGTATAAAATACCAATTTTATTTTATTATTTGTCAATAGTAACAGTAAGTAGCATTGTCATTAATTTCTTGGAAAATGTAGAATTTAAAAAAAAAAAACAACAATTAAATATATACTGAAGAACCCCTTAGATATTTAAAAATATTCATTTTTGAATATTTTAATTTGCGTTGTCATTTTTTAAAAATCATTTTTAAAAGCAATTTTAAAGATTAATTTTTGAAATTATCTACTCTAAACAGATTTTTTTTTTTAAAGAGGCGTTAAGTGCTATACGAAATATGAATAATGAAAAATTATCAGTGGTCTTAATTGTGATTTTACAGTATAAAGATAGACACACGCATAGAAGGTGTAATCGTCAAAGTTGAAGGTGGTGAGATGAATGCGCTTACGGATAAACGACTGTAAATGCACATCTTTATTTTATTCCACTTTGTAATTTTAACCCTATACACCGCATTGAGGGCGGCTCTATAATGTTACTCAACCGTTTCTAATATGCATGTCACTTTAAATATGACTCAAATAACAAGGATTAATTATTATTATTCGGTTACACATTTGAATATTTTAGTAGAGCGGTGAATAAATCCCCATCTATCTAGTTTGTTGGGATTAGATATTTTTTCAACCAGTCGACAAACAATTTCACTTTTTTTTTTTGTTTTAATTTGATGTTAAATGTCATGCCATATATACTAATTATACTTGTAAAATTGAAATACTAATCAGACATGTTTATCATATAATATATATTTATATATACATATATTTATGTAGGTATGAAGTTATATGGAAGTAATAACCTTGACCTGTTAATCAATTTATCAATTACACGATAGCCTCGGAACAAATTTTCAAATTCATAATTGATTAAATAAAAATTATATGTGCACATTTTGTAGTGGTTTCGAATAAATTGTTTTCATCAGGTACGATTAGATTTATAAAAATATTTTCCAACATATTTTCATAATATGTTCTTTACTGTTGAAATTTACCAACTTGAAACTCGTCACACGTTAAAAAAATATCTGTCGACAAAAATTTACAAATTATAAACGTCAGTTTACAATACACTTGACGATTAGACATCTTGATCTAGCTAATATTGATGAGAACATAGAAATACATGTTTATAGTAAACTTTCGACAGATAAATTCTATTAAAATTCGCAGAATCACGTGAAAATTATGACTAAATAAGTGAAAGAATCAATTACATAGAAGTAAGTCTTTCTGTCTACTATTTGTGACTAGGCAACGTTTATAAAGCCGATAATACTATAAGTAAATTTAATAGTTTCGCAGTCGGCATAACGTCGTGACAACTCTTCTCAGGTAGTCTATCTGCCGTATACAATTCCATAATAATACCATGTATATAATACTGATGAGAATTGTAAATTCGAAATCAAAATATAATTTAATAAATAAATAGCAGTTGTACTGTACTTGAGAATGCTTGCTATAATTGTGGATTCGTATATATAGATCATAGGTTGTGAATGGAGAATCCGACTAACATTTTGGGATTGCTCAACTTATATTATATACATCTACGTGATAAAATTACACCCAAAATCAATTGTATGTTATCATTTTGTTTAATTTTCTTTTGATTTGATTGACTGCAATTTATAGTCACACACTTCAATAATTACGTTTATAGTAGTATTCAAGCGAATATTCAATAAATGATTAGAAAAAATTTTATCAGTGAATTGATAAATTGAAACTTTTCCCATAGTAAAGTCCTATGCATCATGATATTGTTAATTAATTAATATTTTAATTCAGTTTTTTAATTATTTTACACAATAGATTTCTCATAAAAAGGATTAAGTTAATTAATTCTTTTTTTTTTTGTTTTTCAACATGAACTATGAATGATTATTCGTATTATGTAAATATTATTTTTTTTTTAAAATAGAAGAACCTATGCGAACGAGTATATATTTTATGTATAAAGTATTTATCACTTTGCATAATTGTTAGGAGCGGAAAAAAATATATATATAATATATAGTGCATGATATGATGTCTGGTTTGTTTATAACAATAATGCTAATTAGTTTTATTTGCTCAACTATGTATATTATTGAATAACACGCGAAAATTCGCACATTTTATCATGTCCATAACGTTCCTATAAGGTTATAATATAATTAAATTTATTAATTAGTTATTTCAATAGAAATTGCATTTCTTGACTTGTTTTTGGCTGACTAGTTGAAAACTTTTCTAATTCCATAATCAGACCCAGAGTGATATTAATTTTGAAATTTTTAATTTTTATAACAGACGCACGAAATTTAAAACTGTAATAAATTCATTTAAATGCCATAAATGTATCATAATCATTAATAATTGTCACTTTGAATTGAAATTTTTAAATTATTTTAATAGATTTTTTAGCACATATAATATAAATTATTTAATTGTAAAGAGTACTATACTAACTATATTTTTAAATTTGCAAAAATATATCTGCAAAGAATTATGGTATTGCAGATTTTAGTACAGTGAAATCACCATATTTCTAATTGAAAATAATACTAAAACTAATTTATTACACTTATATGCGAGGGTTTTTGGATTTTCTAATTCCAAAATTCAAAATATGAATCAATACATATTCGACAGTTGTAACTATTTCAATTAATGTATGAATCATTTGTAATATAACCAAAATTCATTTAATATTCATCATTTAATCGCAATTTAGTACAATTGTTTTATGCACTAAAGTGGCTAAATGACGAATGCGAATAAATTTTGTTCTCAATTTGATTTGAACACAGGTCTCAAGCTATGACATTCTATAGATAGATATCAACACTATGAACCATAGTTAGGTGCTTAATTGTTGTAAATTGCCGTATATGCCATAAACAATTTTCGTAGCTACATATAGTTTGGCTACTATCCGATGGATAATATCAGCTTTGCACATTTGTAAAATTTTAATCTATATATTTTTTTTTTGGACATACACTACACTTGGACATACTAAGAAGCCATATTATTACAGAAAAATATAGCTTTTTAATATTTTTAAAACGTTTAATTTTAAAGTATAATGCAATTGTAATAATACCATCATTTATAAAATTATATAAGTTATTAGATTTAAAATTCAATTATTCTAAAATTTATAAGCAAATTGTAAACTATTGACAATGACTCATTCGGTTTGACAAATAATAAATTAAATTAAGTTTTTAAAATAAATACACATAATTCAAATGTTTGCTTTTTAACTACTAATTTAATATATACAGAGACCTTAGTGAATATACAAAAATTATTAACATCGCTGATTTTACAGAGAAGCAAAATAATAATTTTATGAATATTTTTGGAATTTAACAAGTAGCAAATTATAGTATAAAATTGTTTATTTATATGTTAATGTGTATGTTTGGTGCTGTTTGATATGAATTTTTGTGTGTTCTTACAAATTTACAATTTACAGATAGAATATACTATATAGACAAAACTATAATAAATCATAAGTTTATCCTGAAATTTTACAATAAATAAAGGACAAATGAACATTAATATACTCGTAGAAGAACATGTATATGTACGTATTTCATTATAATTGAACGGCAATGACATTGCTAACGAAATCTTTATTTGCGAAAACATTGATATTAAAAAAAAATTCGATAAACATTTTCTCACCAACATTTAATTTGACACTCCTAAAAACAATAATTTTTTGAAAGTGATAACGGTACTTTCAATCAAAGCAACACTTTAACTGAGCATGCAAACATCAGAGTTGACCACTATAATTGTTACCAAATTTACAGTGCAGCCGTTGTTAAACGACCAATAAATACAAATTTACTAGTCGTTCAAATTGAAAGAAAACCACGTCAGAGTGCAACAAAATTGGCTCAAAATTAGAATGTGTCCCTGATTATAGCATACGACACATGTATTTTCAACGAGTAAAAAGAAATGTGTATATTCTAATCGATTTCATTACAATACCATTTATGGGCAATTTAATTCTAATCATTTTATCGATATTTATAAATTGTTTTTTTTTGTTTTTTGTTTTTTGTGTTGTTTGACTCTACCGTCGACGACGCATCATTACAAGTACTTTAAAATTATTGTAAAAAAATGAGTATTTATATACAAGATACTTATTCATGCTGATGCGTTATAGGTTGAACTCAATCTAATCATTGTAATGAATGAACGCTTGTGAAGAGAGTAGCCAACGAAATATCTAGGTGTTCATCATCATCTTAACCTTTACACCATAAGGGTGCGTACAGCGGCATTACGATGAAAATATGCCGTTCTTAATACATTGGAATATCATCACACTAGTTCCATATGTGGTACTGTAAAACATATGTAATTTGTTGGTCAGATGGTCATGTAATAGGCCTACAGATATGCCATTTTGTTACAGAATATATACCATATTTGACATAATCTGTGAGCATGTTTCCGATGGTATCATGTGGAGGTGAATATAGGTTAAGCAACCTCTGAATTTTCATTTCACCACCTTCACATATTAATGTTGCTCAACCTATATTCGCCTTTACGATCATAGTAGTGGTATATGCTATTTTTATGTCGTATGATCGTGATTAAAAATATAAGTATTAGTGTTTTGTCTGTTGACTTGCTGAATAAACATCTTACCAACAAACTATGTAGCTATAAATGTACATACCTCTGTATCGAACCAAATGTTTAAAAACAATACATATTTGGAAACTAGTGCAGATTTTCCGTTAACAATTGATGTTATGTGTCTATAGGAAACACGTAATATCACCATATGCACCCATAAGCTGAATGGGTTCAGATGATGATGATATTGATATAATGAATGATATAATGATAAGTTGATGAATACATAATTAAGAGTATCGATTTATAAACATTTCACGTTTTTTTTACAAATTTTTTTTATAATCTTAACCTGGTTAAGTCAAATATTAAAAACAGAATTTATGATTTTATTAAACATGAATTATTATACTTCTATCAACAAAACACCATATTGTGATAACAAGCAGACGATTTTGTAATCTTAATCAGTAAATGCTTCTAATCTATTAAATAATTCCGATATTTTGATCATAAAAAAACAAAACGAACATTTTGCATATAATAAATAATATGTAAACATCGTCGTAATCTTAATGTGTATAGCTTAATGCATATTAATATTTAATTGATAAGGTACCTAAAAATTTTAATATTGAAAAATAACAAAGATTAGACGATATGTATATAAATCTTAGTTAAGAGGAGGTTTGAAATTTTGTTGAAGTGATTCTTTGCTATTTATCTTTAATGTATAATCCAAAATAACGTTCATAATTAGAAGTCCGTACTTGTTTTAGCTACTTGCAAGAGATTAATTATGAACGATATTAAAAAAGTCATCACGTATTTGTAGTTTTATGAGGCACCGTTAAAACTTTCATTTACGAATTATTTTTGATGCTTGCCACAATCTTTACTAAATCGTTGTATATCTGTTTTATGATCAGAAAACTTTATTATTTTGAACAATGTGTTTCATGAAACTTTGAGAAAACAACGACAAAAATATATAATTAAACGATTAAACCGTTTTTTTTTTTTTGTTTAAAATTCATTTTCAAATTGAGTTCCAAATTTTAATGCAATTTTCATCGTAACAGGCAAACAAACACTTGTAAAAATGATTATTAAACTCTTTATCTGAGAACCATGAAATATTTGATAGTTTTTCATTTGTATTTTATTTAAAATATTAAAATATAAAAAATAATTTGCGTTGGCAAACTCTAATTATAATATCTTTGCTTGATTCTATGTTGTTTTTTTTTTGCTTCTTAATTTTTAAAAGATAAACAAATGAACGAGAAATTTTATAAAATATTTAATTTTGCATTTTTAATATACCGCATCATGTACGTAACTTTTTTTTTACAAAGAGTGATAAAAATACACAAACGTTTCAAAGACCAAAAACTACTTAATAAACATAAAAGTAGAAAGCTTATTATCTAACGAGTATTGTAGTGTTGTGTATTTTTGTATAGCATGCATCAATTAATTTACCCATTACCAAATTATTTTTTAAAGCATTTTTTTTGTCATTCTATTCTACTTTAATTTATATATTTACAAATGAAATGATCAATTTATTATAAAGTTAGTTAATTTAAAATTTTATTTTCAAATGCAAATAATTTTATAAATATAATCAATAATAATAAACATACCTTAATCCAGGATTCTAAACTTTTACCATACTTGTTTTGGAAAGCTTCTTTAATATCGCCAAGATCAATTTCTGATCGGCTAACAATAATTCGAATTAATGTCTTATCATTGGTACCCATACCAGCCATTGATTCATGTAGACGTTCAGCAAAGAAATCAACTTTTGACTTACAACACTTGACTGTAAAATTACAAGTAAAATTAATAATAAGCATTTAATTTAATTTTTTTTTAAATAAAAAATAACTTACCAATAGCTAAAAATCCCTTTTCAACTGAACCACTGAATTCTCTTTTAATTGCCTTCTCAATATCGTGACCGGCAATATTTTCATATTCCATAAAAATTTGTCGAAGTTGTTGATATGATCTTGTCACCAAAATGGAATTAAATGTTGATTCTTCTGTACCCCATTGTCCTTCACCAGCATTAAATAATGCATTTGCATCAGCAATTGCACCAGCTTCATCAACACCCTATTTTAATTAAATTGTTTATTTCTAATTTAATTTAATTTAATTAAATATAATCATCTCATACTTGATTTTCATCACGATTTCCTTGTACCAATGAAACGCATACTCTTTTAAAGTGACCACTTGTATCACCCTTTAAGTCACTTTCTAAACGTTTGCCATAAATTTGTTCATAAAATTGGGCAATTGTTTTGATACCATAATTCGATAGTGTTGCCAAAATTTCAATAATAGCCTCTTCATCGGTACCAATACCAGAAACAGCATCATGTAGTTCTTTTGCATAATATTGTGGTAATGGGGTCATTAATGCGACAATAACATCTTCAAATTTTCCACCAAGTTCTGATTTTAAATCACTTATCAAATCTTTACCGTATCCTGTTTTAAATGCTTCGGCAATTTCTAAACGTTGTACAATACCACGTCTTGCAAGAATTTCGATAATTGATTTTTCATCGGTACCGAAACCTTTCATTGCCTTACGTAAAACGCTAGCATCTTCGACGGGGTCGAAGGGTTCGGCTGGGTATACAGTTGGTGTACACTATGTGATATAGAGGATGTTTTTATTATTATTATTATTTTATTTATTTATGTTTACTATGTTAGGAAGGACGCACGGTATCGGTAAATGTAATAAATTATTTTTAATGATAAATGCATGAATGTCACCATATAAAATTAAGTAATTGACAGTTCGTTATTGTATATTTTAAATCAATTTAATTGGTTTTATAAGCAAATAGATTATTCCATGATAAACATTTTATAGTACTTAAAAAACTGTATTAAATTCTGCAACAATAACTTTATTGTAGAATTTAGAACAGCTATTTTGGAAACGATATAATTTCAATAAAATAAGTTTATTGCAGTTATTGCAACCGTGTATCTTTACTGATGTAGTCTATTCTGTTAATTTTTTTAATTTAATATTAATATATTATGTTTATTAAATTCTAAATACCTTGAATGGATAATATTCGGCTGAACTCATTTTGAATTATTATTTTTTTGTACCTGAAAATATTAATTATTTTTATTAATAAATTTTAATATTTTGAATTATTTAATTGTGTTAGATGTCAGGTTAAAATATACAAATTATCGATCCTTATGAATCGCAACTCTTCTATTTGTCAAACAAATACAATATTTAATCGTCTTGCTTATTAATGTTTTCTATTTCCCCTATATGATTCCAGTCAAGAGCATATTTTGCGATATCATAGTCTGGACGCTTGAACGTGTAACCGCAATTTTATTTCATAGTTATTCCGCCTGAAAATCGAACGCCTATTTTATCGTGCATAATCTAACATCATTTTCAAAAACACCATTGCACCAATTTCAACCTGCATTTCTGTCTATTATTGTGTTAACAGATATTATTCCACTAATAATTAACGACTATTTCTTAATGTGTTAATGTAATGAATGAAAGATATATTAGACTCTTACTATCTCGATTATGCGTGACCAAAATATCGGTAATAATTATTGCAGCATTTACTTTTCCATTCACACATGCTCCACACCACTTAATTTAAACATTTCTGATACAATATTTTCAGTGTCGCATGCTATGTTGTATTTTAGATGTTGTAATGCGAATTTTATTTCACCGAGACTTGAAGCAGAATCTTGATTTTTTTTTTGTGTAGCCGACCTTCTTTCAAATGAACGTTAAGCAACCTGAATTACGTGCTTAATAAACAGGTCGATAGAATTTTCTGTCCATATGTCCATATGCCTATTCATCTGAGATCAAACAATCATTACTGAATTGAATTAAAAATTCTGTTCTATATCTCAATTTCAATCAATTTCGTATTTCGGATATCTCGCATGCGGAGGGTTTTTATTTTAACCGTCAACTTATTTCATTTGAAAGTATTATAGTAAATGCAAAAAATAAAACCTACTAAAGTTGGAGTAGTAAATATTAATAAAAATATAGGAAAAGGCAGCAGCGTATATTTTCAGTTTAAGACTGTTATGCCATTTATTTCATCAGAAATAATGAGATCATATGAAATATAAAATTATTAATAAAAAATTACTCCGAGATAAATTTTATTATTAAATTAAAATGTATATTCAGTTACTTTGAATTCAAATACACGTAGTCATTAAAAACACAGTCATTTTATCACGTTATGTAAATGAAAATGTGTTTGTTATCAAAAGTAACTATGCAGTTACTCATTCGAAAACATATGCGAATGTAATTTTTATACAAAATTGGTATATTTATTAATTAGTAGATTAATATTACAATTATCTAATTTCGGAATGAATCATTATCAGATTAAAGGAAGGAACTGTATGTATAGTTTTTTTTAAAACTACATAGGCCCAATATAATTTTATAAATAACTCTAAATTTCATTGGAATCTGAATGACTTTTTGTTTTCTATACAGCATTTTAATCATTCAAAACTCAAAAATATTATATAATATCTATAGATATACCTATTTATTGTAGACAAAAAAAAAATAATAAAAAATTGCGTTTCAATAAGCTCCAACTGAGAGCAAAATATTGTGGGAATTAATAAAAAAAAATAATTTAAATATGGTATTTTTTCCGTGGAGGCTGTTTTTATAAATGTATTCAATGGTTATTTTTGTGTCTATTGATGGTAGAAATCAACAAAATATAAATAGATAAATGGCATGTTTTATAATATATTTTTGAAATATATTCAAAGAGTAGCCAACCTACATTAACAGTGACGAACATATATTGAATTAAGTTTGTTCATTTTATACTACAATTTACTGACACTTAATAAACTGTACTAAAACCGACCGGAAAGACAAACATAATATAGACTTTTGAATAGTTATGTTGTTCGTATAAAATTTTCGAAAACGTTTTTCTAACGATAATCTAATACATCGCTCATCTTATTTACTAGAACTGACTACATTATCAAGGACACACATCTATATCTGTAATTTTTATTTCAAATGCACAAATGCATCACAATTTTAAATAATTAGTAATAATAATAATAAATGCAGTGCATATTTCTTATCAATTAAAAAATATATATATTTTAAAATAAATTGTATTGTTAATAAACGGACAGTTGAGTAACTGTACTAAAATGTGCAAGAATGATATGATTGCAGACTTTAGTACAGTTTCGATGGAAATGATTTAATGTAATGCACTGCGGATTACTTAATGTCATAATAAATGTGTGTCTCAAATATAAAATTCATTTATTGTAGTTATTAAAATCACTTATTCTGCTTCAGGGGAATCTAAAATATTTTCTATATCTGAAGTAAACCCAATACGTAAAAAGTAAACTTAAATTT
>JANSTX010055448.1:0-10171 GCA_027564355.1 Penthetria funebris
ATATGAGATATAACATAACACAAGCAATTAACATTTCAAAAAAATTATATATTATTGACGTAAAACACACAATTTTTTAAACAATATTGGCATATATGGATATTTCGTTATTATGGGTTAAATATGTGTGTGCATTATTACTGACCTGTCGGTAATTGAACTGTTTGACCCATATTTTGTAATATATTAGATGGCATTACAGAAGGCGATCTTATTATTTGCCCATTAGGTGTTATATATGCTTGTTGAATTCCATTTTGTGCACCCGATAATTGTTGGGCAGGAATGAAAATCGCTTCTTGTCCATCTACGGTAACTGTTTGCATTGGATGTACAACTGAAAATATTCCATTGCCATTATTTTGTAGAATTTGTCCGCCCTAAAAAAAATTAATTTTTGTAATTTAAATTAAATAATTTTAAATATATTTTTACTTGAATAAATTGTTGAGGTAATCCCTGTAAATTTTGAATGTTTTGCAAATTTTGTAAATTTATTACTTGTGGTTGCATTTGCTGGGATGTTAAGTATTCAGTTTTCATTGGTGTTCCTGGTGATGAATTATTTGATACTTGAACTTGAGACCCATCAGGGTTTGTTAAAGTTTGTATTTGTTGTGGTAAAAAATTTTGTAGTTGCTGAAGGGTAATAATTTGAGGTTGTTGTTGCTGTTGTTGTTGCTGCTGTTGTTGTTGCTGCTGTTGTTGTTGTTGTTGTTGTTGCTGCTGTTGTTGTTGTTGTTGTTGTTGTTGTTGTTGTTGATTATGTTGAAGTTGTTGATGATTTTGATTCGTTTGTTGCTGCTGTTGAATATGCTGTGGTTGTTGTTGATTATGTTGAAGTTGTTGATGCTGCTGCTGTTGTTGTCCATTAAGTGCAGCTGATTGTGGTTGTGAAGCTGCCATTATTGCTGCATTCAATTCATTTCCCTGTTAAATTTATTTAGCAAATTTGTAACATAATCAGTTTACAACTCAAATACAGAACTAAAAATAAAAAGTTATTAATAAGAACAAAAAAAAATTAAGAAACTAGAAATCCATGGACGAAACTAAATAGCAGTATATTAAATTTTATAATGTATGTATATATATCTGTATATAAATGGGACCGGAAAGTATACGTACTTTTTCGTGAGGGTCAAATTAAATTCATAAACGTTCTTGGTTTTCAATAAATTAGAATTTTAGGGAGAAATTATCCATGAAGGTATATAGTAGCACATTTTTTTCTCAGTATGTGCGAAATGTAACGGGTAGGGAACGAAAAAAAAAATTAAGAACAATTGTATTAAATATTTGGAAACGTTATGTAATTTAGGAAACATATTGTGTCATTCAATATTCAATTGTCAAAAATAGAGCATAATCTTATGAAACAACTACAGTACAAGTTTAATAATATCAGCAGTGACATCCTTTATTATAATCGCCCATATAGAAGAATTTGTAAAATTCAAATTTCAAAATTGAGATAATATAGTCACTAGATAAGGCATTGCAGCAGCAAAACTTAAATGATGGTGAATATAAATGTCACATAGTGACTTACCATTAAATATAATTTAAATTGCTAATAAATAAAATTTATTGGGTAATATTTCTAAAAAGGTCATCACTTAGTATTATGTTTTGTTATGATTTTTATTTTTTTCACTGACGGTTGCATAATAAGTTTTCTACTTTCAATACTTAGTCAGTATAGCGTTTTTTATGGTATAATAAATTAGGGATGTGAATTTGGTATTTTTTGTGTGTAAAACTAATGTCTATATGTAGATCATTTAAAATTTGTATTTTATAATAAACATAAGTGTGAAACCATAACCATATCATGCATTGATTGCATTGCATGCAAAGAAAGCAATTTACAAAGTAAATCAATAAGAAAATAATTAATGAAAAATTAAAAAAAATATATATTATATATGTAATATTAAGCTGCAATGTACATAAACTCAATTTTGAATAAAATCATTATGCTAATCATATGTTGATAATCTTGAGCCGTTGTGCATTGTAGCTTAAACTTAAACTTAAACTTAAAATTAAAACGGACCTGTAGTCCTTGCGCCTGCAGTTGAGCAATTACAGATGCACTAACAACACGGACCTCAGATCCAGCTGGTAAACTTTGCTGTGCAGTCTCCATTTAATTTATTTTGTTGAATGCAAATAGTATATATATTAAAATATATATGCTTTTGTTTTGCAATTAAACATTCGATTTGCAATATTGCCTATAATTTCATGCTTTTTTTATATAAAATTCGATATTAAATTTTGTAAATTTAATTTTTTCTGTAAACTTTAATTTTATCTATGTTTGATTTTTTCGGTTTTGTTGTCCATTAAATTATTTCTTAGAATATATTTTCCATTTGAAGTCTTTTTTTATTTTATTTATTCACCTTTAAATATAATAAAATATTCATACGTTTTTAAAATTATTCTTAAATTTTTGTTGTTAATTTAAAAATGACATTTTGATAAATTCGTATATTTTTAATAATAATAATATAAATTTATTGTATATATTACAACTGTGTATTTGCTAATGTAGCTCTATTAAACAATCAATTTGTATCTAAATGCAATAACTATATGAAAATTCTGGTTTCTATAATATCTTCATTGATTTTTAAGAATAATGCCATAATTACACCCATTATAAAAAATATGTATCAATTATATCATCATTGTACAGTGAAAATCGCTTATAATGACTCCGGATATAACTTCCACAATAAACACATTTGGTTGGATCGCTGTAGCAATATTGTAAAAATATATCGGGTATAACGATTCGGGATATAACGACATATCGGTTGATAAAGCGACCCTTTTGGTACAACATATCGGTTATAACGACCAAAATTGATTTCGAATGCACAATTTTTTGTTTTTTTTTTTTTTACATTTATAACGCTGTGTTTCTATTTAAATATTCATTTTGAAGCACATACACATAATAAATAATAAAAGAGTTGATGATAACCTTCGTTAATATTAATGAAAACTACTAAAATCGACATCTGAAAATAAACGAAACCACCATATGTTTATTTTTAGATTCCAATTTTCAGTTTGCATGGATATTTTTTATGTGACATAAATTAGAAACGTCACATTAAAAACAAAAATGTGCAGTCTTGAAAAAATAGTTTGTTTAATTATTGTGAAATAGTTAATAATCTGTTTGATTTTTTTTTAAGATCAAAGGAACAAAGTTATAAACTGAAGTGAATTGTGTTAAATAATATTGATATCAAATCTTTTAGTTTATTTTATTTCTGGTTTAAGTACGAGTAAAGTTATCATTTGTGAAATGTCTATACTGCTAACCGCAAAGTGTTCACCATTGAAGAAAAAGACCTAAATAATTTCCAGAATAGAAAATGGTGAAAAGAATTCTCTACTGGCCGTTGAATTCAATGTTTCTCATTCAACAATATCAACAATTTGGAAAAGTGAAAACTAGAATGAAAGTTGGAGCACTTCCTAATCATCCAGAGTTTACATGTTCTGAAAGATGAATTCAACATTTTCGGGCACGGCACAATATTGTTTTTGTAAAATATCTGGAGAATCAGCCAGCGTTGTTAATGTATATTGATTAAATATGAATTAAAAACATACTAGTTTTCGCCAGCCACTCGAAATTCGAGTGCCACTCATAAACAAATTATATACATAGTACTGTTGCATCTAGTATACTTGAAACCGATTCCACACATTTGATTGAAATTTTAAAAACATTATAGATTGTTTTCCTACCTGGCAATAGTGTAGAAACAATACCACTATATGCAAATTAATAGATTTCAATTTATGAATGATTGCATTTGAATATAAGTTTCCACCCGTTAAACAGTTAAACAGAAGACATTACTACCTGTTTTATGTTGAATAATCTCTTGAAGTACATGATCAATAATAGTACGTTGTTCGTTATTAGCAGTTTCATACATCTGATTAAATAATAAATCCTGTACCCCTGGATTTATTTGTTGAGAAATTTGTAAGTCTGTTGAAGGAACATACCGTGTAATTTATATTATATCACCTGGTGGAGCACCATCTTCAGACTGGAAATTGTTGCAACATCTGTATTTAAACTTTTGATCGCTTGATCGATTAACTGTAATATACAATCCAATATGAGCTGTTGGATTTATGAAGAAATATCAGACATTGTTTTTAAAGACATAATAAATGGATTTACTGAATGTAAATGATTGGCTAATTCAGTCATAACAAATCTATCGCAATTAGAATTTTTATTCTAAATTCTTCTGAACTTGGATACCTTCTATGAGAGATTGTAGAACTGGAGATGAAGTTTAAAGTGGTAAATTAACTTTACTTTTATGACAACATGAAGTGCGAATGCTTCTGAATTTCCGCATCTAATTTCCGAAATAAAATTAAGGGCCGCATAAATTAACAACATAATGAAACTTCACCAAGATTATTGGAATCAACATTAATTAGATTGTTATTCAAGACCGATTTAAAGGATTTAAACGAAAAAAAAAGTAAACATTCCTGTAAGTATATTTTAAATGATTTTAATTCAATAAAATGAACGGTCATATATTTTTTGATTGTGTGATGAATATTACAGCTGTAATAAATGTTCTATACTATAATTAGAAAAGAGAAAACATGAATGATAATGGAAAATTTCTAGAAAAAGAAAATCATCTACACACCCTCATGTTGAATACATTTTTTTTAAAACAAAAATGATCAAAATCGGTTCAGTATTTTAAGATATATTTGTTAAAAACTTTTTCCATTTGTCGATTAATAATATAGATAGAAGATATAGAAGATATAAAACAAACATTAGTATATGCAGTAATAAACTTTAATATATGAATAAAAGTGTTTTATTTTTTTTTTTAATCAGACTTATGTCTGTCCCTTCGCCGTCTTTATACATCCATTACTTCGGTATTTATGGATAACGTAAATATTCCTTTATGACTATTATAAAGATTGTAGGCTTTTGTTGTAAAACAGCAAATTTATATGGTATGACGAAGCTCTTATGCATTACGTTAACTTATTTGACAAATGCATTTTCGTCTACAATTTGGTAACGGAAATTATTTGTGAATTATTGTCCTTATCATCGCATTTCTTTATAGTTGTTTTAAATAGGGATTTTTCTATAAGATTCGAAATAATTCGTGAATTAGATTTTTAGAAAATTGTCAATTATCACAAAACAAGTACACCATTTCAAATTTTTAAAATTTAGTGATTAATGGGAAATGGAAATTAGATTTTAGTATTTGAACCATTTTTTTCTTTTGCTTCCGTTAATATCCACATTTGGCAAATAGTTAAATGGAATATCGAATTCATTGTTTGCAAATTATCATGATTGAGCGCGTTTAAATTATTATTGAGACTATATTTAAATGGACTAGTTGCATAGTTTTAAAATTAAAAAAAATATTTTATTCATAACTACAATATGTAAACTAATTAATGCAAAAAAATTTGTGTCAAAATTATTTATTGTGTAACACACCCTACTTCAGAAATTTATAATTGCTCTCCATATGCCCAAAGTTGTCGTAAGTTTCGTGATACGTATGAAATGAAGCTCAATATACAGCATATTTTTACATATATTATATTTCTAGTCAGCTTTTCCTTTTTAATAAATATGCATGTGTTTTAATCTTTTAATTCAATAATTTGATATATGTATAAATAACTGAAAAACTTATTTAAATAATTAATATAACTAATGTCGAACCTATATGCCAATACTTTTGTGCAAGTGTTCAGTGATTGTTTCCAAGTGAAATAATAATTGATAATCGTGTCAACGACATACAATAAATAAACCCGGTTAGTTCTAATACGAATAATTCAACCTATAGAATATTAGGTTTATTTGACAACTAACAAGTATTTAAGAGAATAATTCCACACCCCAATTGTTTAATACACAACCTTCTTCAGTGGTCGACAATCATGAATATTATAGAATATATAACATTAATGAATTTCCCCCAAAGTATTCTGCCATATTCAAGTTTCCAATTGTATATATACATACAATAATGGTTAAAATCTATTTTATAGATCACAAATGGGTGTACGTTGCTTTGGCGAGCCTAAAAGTCAACCTCGAACCCAACCCCAATTTACACAAAATTTAAATCAGAAAACACCCTATCTCCCACAAATTCCCGCTTATTATACCACGTGCTTTTCATAAACTTCAATGAAAAGTGCAACAGATTTTCTTTTTTTTTTGTTTTTTTATTTTCATGTTTTGTATTTTATGTTGGACAGAATTTACGCGTAAACAAGCTCTGTCTTACTTTAATGTGATATCCCATGTTATTTCTATACATAATATTTTTGTATATAATTACTTAAATGTCAAAATTTGTTTTTATAGCCTAATTTTATAAAATTATTATTATACACTTTTTATATTAAATTGTAAGTTTTATCTGTTTTTAATGACACGCCTATATAAAAAACGCCCGATACAAAAATTTTACGTTTTGAAAACATTTTCTAATAAATACTGTTCTTTCAAAATCATAAGTTTATTAAAGTTCGAAATATCGACTAATTCACTAATGCTGTTTGTTAATCCGAATAAATAAAAAATTCCATAAAAAAAAAAACCTATTAAATAACGAGGTCGTCAGCGTTTTCAACAAATATATTGAAATACAACCAACAACAAAAACATAATAACTTCAGTTATAGTTGAGAATGTGTACTTCTTTCCATAAAAAGATACGTGTAACACAAAGGAGAATAAAACGACAACAACAAATATGTATATTTGAATGGGAATAGTTTAAAGGGTGCTTAACAATGTATTGAGTTGTTGCCAGTTAAATCATTAATAAGGCATATTATGGATGTTTCGCTAAAGTATGTATGACACTTTAGCTTCTTATATAGTCGGGTCACTGGTCGCATAATAATAGTATATGGTATTGACGATGATAGGAAATACTAAACTCATTAACAAACTAGATATCACAGATTATTCGCACAACACATCTAATTGAATTTTTGTATATTTATTATACTTACTATGGAGAAAAATATTTTTTGAGATTACTGTATATTTAAATGTAATATTTTACATATCTTAATAGCTTTTGCTATATTAATAATATTGTTATTTGTAACTGATAACACTTCACACTGATTGCATAAAATTACAGCACATTGTTTTAGATTGCGTCAACGTATACCGTTAACTGCATAAATTAATGAAAAAAAAATAACCAAATCGTTATCTCAAAGTAAAACATTGTGTACACGTAATACAACAAAACAGTTGTACACTACCAAAAGAGAAACTCCATCAAACTATACGACAAGCCATCTCTACCATAATTTTGCGGTCTGTAGAGAAAATATGTATAGTGATCTACCTATAAGACTACATGTTGTATACACTAATACACTTTACCTATTTTTTATTTCTACGAAATTTTCATTTCTTTAGTTTGTGATCAACAAAAACCAAAACATTCTATAAACAAATCTACATCCAAATACAACAACAAAACTGTATTATACTACGAAATTATTTAACATGTTGAATAGAGTGTAGTGCTCGGAAGTACACTACGAAAATGTGTATAGAGAAATATCGACTAGAAAATGATCACGTACGAACATAAACTTTGTGTTGAACCATATAGCACTACATGGGTGGGCTCGCGAAATTTTTCTCTAACTCTTACCATTATTGCTCTATCGTGTTCATATAGCACACTAAAACCAAAAAAACATAAAATTACAGCACATTGTTTGCGTTTATACCGTTAACTGTATAAATAAATACAAAAAAAATAATAAGCAAAACGTTATATCTCAAAACACACTTATAGCCTAAAAATGCATTGTTGTCGTTTACAGAAATTAAAAAATTTATAACAAATTTGAGGTACTGTTATCATTTAGATCTAAAGATTACATGGAAAAATCATTTCATTGGCGTTCTACGATTTTTATTATTATTTTTTTTTTTTTTATTTATTTTATAAATTTTTTAATCGCCATTTTTGGTTAGAATCGTTGTTGGATCTTCATATGATGGTAAATTAAGATGATCTATAATCTACGATACCCATAAAGAGATTTCTCGTTTGATACTATTCTTTTTTTGATAATAATTTTGGACCACCTTATAATAATATGCATGTTAGTAGAACACAGATGTGTGTTTATAAAAGAGATAGCAATAAAGTTTAATTTTTATGACTGAAAATTTTAAAAGAAATATTCTTAAAATTGATTTTTATTATAGTTAGGTATAAAATTTAATTTCTGCATTTGTAAAATAAAAAGAATTAATAAAAGAAAAAAAAACGGTTAAGTTCTAGGTAGGACAAGAAATGTGAGAATAAAGTTAAGAGGCCCCATACGGTTTTTTTTTTTTTTTTTTTTTTTTTCATTTTTAAATAGTGTAAAAGCTTGTATGCTTTGTTGTGTGCATAGTTGAGTTGTTATATTGGATTGTGCTATGTTGCTGTTGGGGCGTAATGACACATTTGTAAAATGAAAATTTTAGGAAAAGATTTTCAATAAAATGAATAGAACAATCAAAACAGGCTCCATAAAATAAATAATTTTGGGCAAAAATAAAATAGAATTTGGTGCCCCCGCCCATCAGGAGTATGAACGCGAAACACCCACAAAGAGTGTGGCCTTTTTTTCAAAATTTATAAAACCAGACCAGACATCAAAATCAAATTTAATTTTATCAGAATAACTCACTGGAACTGTTTCCTGTACAATCTCTTGATTTAAATTTTGATTATCACTAGTCATATTACATATAATTCACATACATTTATCTTCTTAATTTCACTACACTGTTTTCTTTATATAACTTAGAAGAAGAAAAAAAAACAACCAAAAACGAACAGATTCTTTAACTTATTCTAGTCACTTGATAATCACAAATATAATAATAAAATGCGCACGAAAACCAAAAACAGCTTGTTCATTCCATTGGGATGTCGATGAGCATTTTTACCACTACAGAAAGAAACGACAGTGGCGTCTCAATTTATTTAAATAATTAATTTATTAAAAAAAAAAATTATACATATAATTATGGAGAATAAATATTTTATTGTTTGTATTAATAACCTTAAAGAATTATTTTTTTTTTGATTAATAATTTATTTTATATTACTTGAGGTTATCTATGAACTTATAAAAAATTATTTTCGCATACAAATATAGGCTGTACAAAAGTTGTCTGGGCTGGCCTCGTAGTTCAGTAAATTACAAACATGTCGAATATTTTGATCGAAGAATAGCATTAATATATAATTTTGTCTTATTCACTCTTATTGTATATCAGTTTTCGTTCATATATATAATCGACAAAATTGTTTTAAATATTATTTGGAAAAGAGGGACGCGACGCATCAATCGTTTGATAATCTATTTTTTTTCCGTGTACTATCACCTTTTACCGTATATATGCATATTATTAGTAAATTGTTTTGCAAGGCAGCTGTTTGATAATGACATTTATATAAAAGATAAAAAAAAATATATAAACAAGAGGCTAGGCTATATCATCTGACCCTCGTGTATTTTGCAAATATTGCCCGACCCAACGAAGTGTGTATTTTGTAAACCACGTTTCCGTAAATTGTATTATATACAGGATGGTATATTTGAATTTAATAACTATTTCAGCGGGCTGGTTGGGCGTTTAAAGGGGTTGTTTTAATCCACTTTTTCAAATGGGATGATTTCCTAAAATTTAGATAATTTTTTCTTATAAACTATATATACTTTACCTATAAATATTATTATAATCCATATACACGAGTATTTTTTACGTTTTGAAACATATTTAAAATTTCATTGCGGCGTCAATTTGCTTATTAATAATAATTTCTGCATATATCATGCAAAGTGCATAGGCAATATATGCATAAATAATGGTTAATAATGATCAAATAAATATTGTCAAACACATAGTCGCCACACACACAAGCCATGCATATAATAGAATGTATAAAAATTTCGAAAATTGCAAAATAAATCTACACACATGAGTACACTCATATAAATACTATACACACACATGAGTACACAATACTATACACACACACATTTATATATATATAATATATGTATA
>JANSTX010055449.1:0-10170 GCA_027564355.1 Penthetria funebris
AATGAATACTTATATATTATGTTGTGATCCGTTAAACAATTTCCAGGGCCTCCAATAATTGGCAACCAATTATACGTGTCTCTTGTTTTTTTTTTTTTGTTTTAAATTAAATATACTACATTGTGTGAATGACCTGAAATTTACCAATCTGCATTAGACAAATGTAGTGTCTAATCGTAAAATTTCAAATCCTTAACAGTGGTAATAATTTTATGAGAACGACCTATAGTAGTGAACTTGAAATTAACTCAAAATTTTTAATAATTATTATTTATGATTAATTGATATTGATACATAGAAGATAAAATTTCCAAAGTCAAGAAATTGCCAATTAGAATCATTAATGGGTCACCAGTGTTTGGCATTCTGAAACAATATAAAAATGTGACTCCGATTTTAACCCCGTTAGTTATTCTCAGGACCGCATATTTGTTTAATAATATTAACTATATATTATGATATATATTTAGTGTCATATAATGAATAGAAAAAGAAATGCTATTACCTAATTAAATTCTTAAAAAAAAATATCCTATTTCAAAATGCATTTTTAAAATAGTTAGCTTCAATTTGAATCACAGCCAAATATTGTATTTCATATACCTTTTTTTCATATGTTTTTATACATAAGATTGTTGTGAGTAGATGTATATCAAGTCTAATAAAGTCACTTTAATAACCTATAATTAAATATTATTATTTTGTTGTGAAATTTTGCTCCCCATTGTAAATAAATTCACTACGTAATTGAAGTCAAATTAGTGTTAAAAATATATGTCTTATTATTTGGCTAATTTTATATTACACCAAATAAACAAACGTATAAATAATGTGGTACTAATTTTTTAAAAAATTTACTTAGCAATGCCAAAAGTTTTTTAAATAATTAAAAATAAAACAGAAGACATATTGTATTATATTCGTCGTGTACGGGGGTTGCTACTATCAATAAGTTTCATATTTCGAAAAATATTTTAATGAACATCATTAAAAATAGAAATGGAAATAAATCCTTTACTCTCTTGTTGATTCCTTTCAATTTAATAATATCAAATATATCAAATACGTAAAAAAAAAAAAAAAAAAAAATCACATCATTCACCCCTTGACAATTATGTAATTAAGTCTCTTGAGGGTAGTTTATAATTTTACATATGTTTCCGTTCCTGTCCATATACTCGTATTAAGTAGAGTGTAAAGTATAAGTTATTTGGGGGGTGTTTTGTAGCAAAATTTAATATATTTTTGGTGTTACATTACAATTTGCCATATATTTAATCAATTATTTTCAAAAGAAGCAATAAATACACTAAATTATATAAATTATTTTATTTAATACGACTCACGTGTCATGGTTTTTATAATATTTTATGCTTTATTATTTTTAATTGATATTTCCAGCTATCAAATTCTATTATTAATAATAGAATTTAAAGATATAATAAAATGAAAAGTTTACTAATCTTTTGGATTATTTTACAACAGAATCAATTGTAACTACCTGTTCAAAAGCCCCAAAAGCACAAACTGGAACAGATTTCATAATATCATCAAGAATATGGTAGGAGAGCGTCCGACCGAAGATGATGAGTACTCTGTTTTAAAGTTAGAGGATGAAGTTGAAAGGTTTGGGAAAGCCATGAATACAGCGTATTCAGTTGCATGTTCAACCAAGCGAAGCAAGAAGTCGGTTCCAGCCTGGTGGAACAAAAACTTATCTGATCTCAGAAAAATGACCAGAGAACTGTTCAATATCTGTCGCAGATACAAAATCTGGCAGCCTTATAAAGACTACCTAAGGGAATATAAGAAAGTCATTAAAGACGCCAAATGCGAAAACTGGAAAAGTTTCTGTGAACCCATCGAGGAAACAGGGGAGGCGGCCAGAGTTAGAAAAATTGTAGTTAAGAGTCACTCTAGTCCTAGTTTTCTCAAGACGAACACTGATCAGTGGACACCAAAAGAAACTCTGGAGCTTCTCATGTCAACCCACTTCCCCGATTGCACAGATAATGTAATCGATGCTACGAACATAGATACAGAGGATACTTCCAATGACTGGGAGTATGATATGTTTACGCCAGAGAGGATCAGTAGGGCCTTAAGAAGCTTCTCATCCTACAAATCCGCAGGAGTAGACGGTATCTTTCCAGCCATGCTACAGGAAACTAAAGAGATTTCGATTCCGTGGATGAACTTTTTTTTAGCGTCTGTGTTCGTCTCAACCACGTGCCACTTGCCTGGAGGCGCGTTAAGGTAATTTTTATTCCAAAGGCGGGCAGAACGGGACATGAGATGGCAAAGGATGTTAGACCTATCAGTTTAACTTCTTTTCTTTTCAAAACCTTAGAACGCCTTATCGATAACAATATCGGTATATTACTGGAAATAACTCCCAATATCTAAGTCTCAACACGCGTATTGTGGGGGTAAATCCACGGAGACGGTACTGCACGAAGTAGTGCACACAGTGGAACATGCCCTGAAATATAAGCAATGCACACTCGCCGCCTTCTTGGATATAGAGGGAGCGTAAAGGTGGAAACTATCAAAGATGCGCTCTTTCTCTTTGGTGTGGAGCCAAAGATTAGGAGCTGGATAGCATCCATGTTAACAACAAGAATAGTCCAAGGCGAACTTGGAGGCTATTGCATCAATAGAAATGCACATAGGTGCACCCCACAGGGAGGTGTCCTTTCCCCTCTTCTCTGGCTTCTAGTTATGGATGAGATCCTAAAGAAGTTGGAAAGAGCTGGCATTAGAGCGGTAGCGTACGCCGACAATCTAGTGGTTCTGGCCCCGGTCATTTGCCCCTGATCAGCAGTATCGTGGGGTTTGCGATCAAAATGATAGAACGTTGGTCCCAATGTTCAGGAAAGGAGTAAAATGGCATGCACAGCTTTTTACGCCTGTAGTAGAATGTTTGGCAAAACATGGGGACTTCGACCAAATGTGGTACATAGGTTGTTCACAGCAGTGATACGACCCATCCTAATGTACGCTGTAGTAGTCTGGTGGCCGGCCTTCAACAGAGGCTGCAACAGAACGAAAATGGAGCGGGTGCAGAGATGCGCTATGAGAGGTATTACGGGGGCGCTGAGAACGGTGCCCACGGAGTCGCTCAACGCTCTACAGTGACTGTTCCCTGTGCACTGCTACTCCAAATTGACGGCCTCACGTAGTGCCGTAAGATAGAGAGTATTTGACGCTTTTCAAGAAAGGCCGTATGGGCATGATAACATACTGCGCCTCTTACCTCATGAAATTATTGCACATGGTACTGACTATTCGGCGCCACAGTTGTTGCCTAACAAAGGATTCGCTACCAAATATCCCACACGAGCGGAGTGGAAGTACGAAAACCCCTTGGTTGGTTTCGATGCCATCATTTTCACCGACGGTTCCAAGGTGGAAGCCGGGGTTGGAGCTGGTGTTTTCTCAGACACTCTTAGCGTGGCAGAATTCTTTAGGCTACCAAACAATTCAAGCGTATTCCAAGTGGAAATGTTTGCTGTCTGGAAGGCATGTGCCTTCTTGTTGTCTGCTTCGATTCTCGTACAACGAGTGGCGATAGTGTAACTGGATAATTCTAATCGACCCCATATTTTATAGTTTTTTAAATTTCAATTATACTTGTGATAGCATTTGACTTTTCATGCATATTAGGAACGGTAAATTAACATAAACTTGGAATGACAGCTCACAAATCGGTCTAAAAGTTAATGTTTCAATGACGAAACTACTGAAAATTAGTCCGTGTGTGAGATTTTTACTTGCGGTCAATGGCCATGAAATAAATTAATTTGAGGACTGTTAATATTTTTTGGGCAATTAATGGTGGTGCTGAAACATATATAAAGTTTCGCAATCAGAATGCTCGCGACTTTAGCACTCGTTACAAAGTATCTAAAGTAACGCACACCCGGATTTAAATTTTGTTCAGGTTGTCTTAAAACTGGGCGCATGATAATATCTGTAAAAAAAATACCGTAGAAGTTGGTACACTTAAACTACTTTACGTTTCAATTTCTCAATTTATAAAATCCTTATTTTAGTATCTTATAGAAAAGAATTATTTAAACAAATCACACCTAATTTAGTCATTAAATCCAAAGATAATTTGGATTTTATCAATGTTGAATATTGACCCCAAACCATAAATTAAACAAATGTGTACTCAAGTATATATAGCACCTTTATGTCTAATTGTATACTATTTTCTTGATGGAATCTCACATTACATAATTATGGTGTTTTTATTTTCGTTGCTAAATTTAGCAAATAAATTAAATTAGCTTTATCTGTTTTAAAGTCTTTTTGTAATACAATATAATAATAAATCATTCTTATTTTTGGTATGCTAAAGTAAAGATAATTTGTACTGATAATTAATTATTATACAGCAAGATTTCTTTTCTAATAATAAAAAAAAAAAAAAAATATCAAATGAAGCTATTTCGTTTATGTGTGCCATTATTATATTCTTATGTACTCGTAGGTATATCATTTCGAAATATGTACACAGATTTTTTTTGCTTTTTTGCAGCAATTAATTATGGCACTTATTTAAAAAGTGGAACGATTTTAAAGAAGAATTTTTGACAGACACGAACTTAATTTTCACATTCATCATCGCAAGATCTATAGTCGCTGATTTCTGTCAAAAGATTATTTTAGTGCATATATCACAGAAAATATGCAGTAGCCTCCAACTTCTAAATTACTTGCCAACATTGGTTGTTATATTTGCTATAATTGCGACAATGCCAACATAATAAATGTTATAGTCCATAGGCTAGTAATGTTGCTAATTTGATTATAGCTAAACACAAACATACACGCGACATATAAAAATTCGTTACGTTTAATACCCACAAAATTTGTCAGGATTCTGAGAAATGATAAAGTTGAATATTGTCCATTTCTCTATTTATATGGGCGACAGATGAGTTCACTTTTGATAAATAATTTCTGTGGTAAACTATTTTCCCAATCTGATAATTTAAAAATGTAAATTTTTATGAGACTGAGACTTACAAATGCCTTCTCATTATGACTGATCAAAATATACATGTTTGCAAAAAAAAAAAAATCATTGAAACATTTAATGGTGTAAAAAAGTCGAATTCCTTTTTGAAATAGATTTTATATTATGTGGTAGACTTAATTTAAAGTATTTTTTCAACGACAGTAAAGTAATAACTTCAATACACGAATGTATACATTAACGATCGAATATTGAGGAACAAGTCGTATCATATAGGCACATTCTGGTATTGATTTTTTATTGCTTGAATAATTTGTGGTTCACAATAAGTTAATATGAATTACCTTTTGAAGAAACTATAAGGACATTTACAATTTCCAACAGGAATATGCACATAATAAATTGCATTTTGTGCACCTGCAATATATTAATGGATAACAATTTTATTTGATAACATTTTAAATGAAGGTGTGATGCCAAATTTCGTATCTTATCATTTTATGCAAATAAGATAACTATTCAAAATTGCTCATATACAACGAATTTTGAACAATTTAAGTATTGATATAAAAATAATATGACATTCATAGATTTTGAGAAGGTATTAGCAGATCTCAAACTGGCTCAAATTGACTGTCTTAAACTGTATCACTACTTAGAAAAAAATATTTATACAAATTTCAGCACTAGTATATTCGAACTTTTATAGTGGAACATGTAGCCCATTTAATATCAACATTAATTTCAATCACACTTAAATTCATTTATTTATTTCTTAAAGAATAATACAGCGAATTCGTGATGATTTCAAATTTCTCGGAATTTTCCTTACTTTTAATGATGTAGTGCATTACAAAAAAAAAAAACCCGATCGCTATTGAAATGCATATGTTGCTAATGCAAAATAATTGCATGGCACAGTCATACATAAGGAATTTCATAATAATATTATTATGCCAAGAAGTGACGGGTTTATAATAAACAGAATAAAACATTGTAAATATATTTAATTTTCGCAAATTTCTTCGATTATCTCTCAAGTGTTATGCTTTATATTAAATGCAATGCCATAAGTACAATGGTATCATTTATATTGAAGAAGATTCCATTTAAAGTGATCGATCGTGTTTGTTCTAGATAGATGCCAATTCAACTCTGATGATGTATATAATTTTATGAAATCGGTATTTATATATACATAATAAAGTAAACAATATACAATTATATACATCGCAGTAGCATCAGCATCAGCAGCATTAAATTAGATATATCAATAATAAAACATCATATAAAATATGAAAATCATTTAAATTTGATGACCAGCAATTTTTTTGATTTATAAATAAATGAGCGATAAACAACCAAATGAAATATAAGAAGAAAAAAAATAAAAAAATAAATAAAACAAATCCTATAAATGATGTATGCGAGTACATTTTGTTATAGTCTTCTTGTTTAATTTATGTCTTATTAATAAAATAAAGAAATTTTTTTAAAATTTCAACACAATTTAACGACAACCTAAATTTTTTTAATAAATTCAAATTTTTATGATTATATGACTTATCTTTGACATTGCATTAAATTGCAATAAAATATTCGCATCCTTTTTGAATTTTATTCAATGAATTATAAATGATGTGGCGTACAATTAAACACAATTTAATTTGTGTGCACTTTTATATCACGAATTGTATCGATTTTTTTTTATATGCATTCGGCAGTATAATGAAAAATACAAAAAAATATTTACCTAGGAAATTTATAGGGTCTAAGTCGCTATTTGGCATTGTCGAAAACTATTGTGTTATCAGATCTGAGTTTAAAATATTCAAATGAATGGTCCATCGACTATAAACTCTTACGATCGTCTTAACGTAATAGGTACAGGTCAATTAAAAAACATATGTTCCAAAGTTATTTTTTAAATATATGTTGAGTGGAAACAAGTGGAAAAGATTCCGATCAATTGGGTACTCGAATGTGAAACATTACAAAGAAGGAGCATTCATTCGAAAATTATAATTCATTGAATTTATGGGAATTGTTTAGGAAGATCCGAATTCATAAACCAGTCCAAGACAAGGAGAAACAATAACGGTGATAATACATGTTTGCACCCGAATGTTTCCAATCTGCAAAAATTCTACACACTAAATGATGATTTGCCAAACAATTCTGATCAATAATTCCAATTTTAGTGGGAATTAGAAAAATGCATGGCCACTTTGGTGTTCAGAAAATTTATTGTACTAATTCGATGACCCACATATAAAAAATATCACCAATTTTTCTACGATATAAAGTAATTATATTGTAAATCACGATATCAGTTGATAGGATATTCCATAATTTCCTATTTTTTGTTCACATCAGACAATATGAACAATACTATCGAATGTTTTCTTAAAGTCGACAAATTTATTATATACAATGACTGTTTTCCATTCAATTCACTGTTCAATAATAATTCTTCCATAATTTCCTATTTTTTGTTCACACCAGACCATATGAACAATATCATATACAATGACTGTTTTCCATTCAATTCACTGTTCAATAATAATTCTTACTGCATTGTCATGGTCTGTGCAATGCCTACTTGACGTGAAACCTGCCTGTTCCCTACGAATACCTATGGTTCAAAATTGAACTGAGTTTTCGTGCACATATTGATAGACATAACATAACATATGGTATGCAGCCATACCTCAGTTCTCACATACTCACTCAAGTTACTCTTTTTCAACACATTTAATTATCAAACCTTTTTCCACATAAATTTGTAAGATCATCATATTTTACTAATTAGAATATTTAATATTGATACAATGCGATACAAGTTCACATTCAATATTTCAGTAAATACGCTGCCGGCCGTCTTACCGATCTGTAGGTGTTATAATGTTGCTTTGATTTTATCACCACGACTTGACAGAGAATACCTGAATCGTTTTGAAATCGGACTTTTATGAACTGTACTCAAAGCGTCTTAAACATCGAGGCTTGTACTCAGTCCATCTTTACATTGCTGAACTTCATTTGAGTCTTTTATCCGTAAATATAATACCACCACAATAACAAGATTATGTCAACCTTTGCATTAGCATTCCCCAAATATATGACAATATTTGATCTCTTAATTCCAACTACACAGTATGAAATATATGATTATAAATAATTTTTTTTGTGATTAAACTATGCCTGCGTAAATTTGAACTATTGTTGTGTGATTATTATTGATAACGATTTCAATAGGGAATATATTACTTCCATTGAATCTCGCTCAACCCACAAATATCGACTTTATACCTTTCAATTTTTACATTTCCTGCGTCAATTTCATTGATTTTACCAATTTTCAATCATTCCAGATTTAAAATTGCCTTCATTTGTGCAAGGCTAACATTATCCTTGTGCACCGATTTTGACGTCATTTGTGCCTAATAAGTGCGAACATACAAAAATGCGTAAATGGTTAGTGGAGTTTAGTAGTATGTTAGTATAGTATCAAACTACATTGCCTATGGCTACGACAGATAGTAGGTATTCCAAATAGTTGGTCAGCAATACAATTCACTTTTGTGATTAATATCCTAACCCAGACGATTATTATATTTTTTTAACATTTATGATCTGTCTTGGTCTAAATTGTATAAATAAATCAATAAATAAATAAATAAGAAAGTTTTATGGTGCAATTTGTATAGTTTTAAATATTCACAATGATTAAAGAAAGCTTTTCCAGTGTGGCTTTTGATCCATTGGTTTTTGGTATATGCGCATCCTGCACTCCTGCTACACAATAACAATTTTATTGGAATAGTACAGTTATTACAAAGCTTTTAAACTGGATTCCCTTTAATGATCTATTGTCATTTAATATGCGCAGACTGCACTTCTGCTATACGATAACGACATTGTTGAAATTGTACCGTTATCACGTATTTACATTTTTTACGATTTCATAATCATTTTATTATATTTAACTTATAACTCATAATCATTATTTACATAATGAACATATTTATAGAGATATTATATATATATATCT
Source organism: Penthetria funebris (assembly GCA_027564355.1). Classification (NCBI taxonomy): domain Eukaryota; kingdom Metazoa; phylum Arthropoda; class Insecta; order Diptera; family Pleciidae; genus Penthetria; species Penthetria funebris. The sequence goes on from JANSTX010055449.1 coordinate 9,042, forward strand.
ATATATAACGAGTATATAGGAATTTTCTTTTTATTTCATACACAAACCAAAGTTAAATTCATTTTTCTCAGTCAAAGAGGTAATATGAATGAATGTTTTTATATCTCAGCGAGCGATGTGTAGCGAAGAGCGAAAAGGTAATGTAAAATACAACAAAAAAAAAATAAAAAAAACGAAAAAAATGAATTAAATTTATAAAAGCTAAAACATCTATTATTTCATTTGAATAAGCAACCGAAGTGTTCAGTATTTTTTGAGCCGTCACCAAATAATAGTAATTTCGCGGCGTGAGTGAATAATGTTTCTTGTTTTCTTTTGTTTTTTTCATCAAAAATTGAAGTTCGATATTATGCGTACCCATCAATTCTAATAATTAATTTAAAAAAAAAAATCAAATGTATTATAATAACTATAATACATTTCGTTTAACTAGACATCATGATAATTGTACTAATATCCAATCAATATATTTTAAAGTGATAATGATAAATAAAATACGATCGATCTCTTATTGACGTGTAAGAATTTCTATTTAGTTTTTTTTGTGTATTCTTTAAAACATTGCACAAAAAAAAAAAAAATCAAAACAAAAACAAATTATTGCATAAAAAAAGCACAACAACAATAATATGTTAAATTATGAAGAAAAAAACACAAATTTTTAACAAAAGTTATTATAAACATTATTTAAAAATTTCATCAAACATCAACCGTACCAACAATCACCACATATCCGAGAGGAGTATCACAATACCCTGAAACAACAATAATAATAAAACAATTCATTTGAATTTAAAAACAACTTAGAAAATCAGGAAAAGTTAATTAAGTGCTTCGTTTTTAAAAAATAATTTAAAATATTTATTCCATATTATAATACTTAATTTATAAACTGTTTCATTTTCATTTTGGATGAAGGGTTTAAAATTAAAATTTATGTGTTTTAAATTAAGTGAATTAATAATTATCTAAATGGGTTTTTTTTTTTTTTTATAATATATAATACATAGATAGTATAAATATATATATGATAGTGATTTTAATATTTTAATATATTAAAAATTTAAATCGTTTCTTGTTGGCGTAATCGACAAATTAAATAAAAAAGATAATACGTTTCTTAAAAAAT
>JANSTX010055450.1:0-10169 GCA_027564355.1 Penthetria funebris
GAACAGACCATTCGTCATTACGCTGGTTATTGAATTTTCGAACACCAGAAGGACAAATGGCTAGATGGATGGAGAAGATGCATCAATTTGACTTTGATATTCAATATCGTCAAGGTACAAGTCATACTAATGCAGACTCATTATCCAGAAGACCATGCTTCAGTACAGATTGTAAGCACTGCAAACGGCACGATGAAAAAGAAATGAACACATTTGCAGCAAGTAAAACAGAAGTAATGAATGCCAGAACAACTATTGGAGGCATTAGTCAAGAACCAGATGGTGTAACAAAATTAACGTCCACAAAACTTTACAAGTTACAAATAGAAGACCCTGATATAAAATATTTGCTATAGTGGTTTGATCAAGGATGCCGACAAATATGAAGTGATATTTCACATTTAGACCCCACCGTCAAAATTTATTGGGCACAATGGGATTGTTTAGAAATAACAGATGGAGTCGTATACATAAGAATTGAAGCATCAGATGGTCAGCCTTCAAGAGTTCAACTGGTCATACCTAAGGTACGTGTGCCAATGTAACCCGTTTTGAAGTCATTCCACATAAAAATAATCATTTCCTACATGTGACTTGAATTCATGTTTTTTCAATTTCGTTTCTGTATATTTCATTCAATTCATGCTCACCAGGTATCAATTTGTTACCTTTAAAATACTTCAAATTGAGTCTATCAGAAAATATAAAGTCAATTAAAAATGAATGTCTACTACTTTTGTACGTTATTAGATGTTAATTTCATTTTGCTAATTATGCTCATTTTACAAACATTTCAAAAATTTCATCTTTGTATTTTCATTGGAACTTATTTGTGGAACGTATTCAGAAATAATAATCATGAGCGTATTCTAGTGATAAATTTATAAGCATTATGCAATCTTTCATTCTAAACACTTCTTTTTATCTAAACACTATTTACAACTATTCCTACCGGATTTATTATACAATCTGAATATAATATACTTTTGATTCAATCCACCTGGTGATTTGTTCGGAGGTTGGAAAAGTGAACTGATTTCACATTATTTGTACCGTAATATGTATTAAACAAATAATAAACAACTACATTTTATAATAAACTCTTTTATTTCCTCTAACCACCAATTCACTACGACTTAAGGAATATTCATGGTTTTCATTTTGACAGCATCTTGACTACTCTTGTGGATCGTAACTATATTTTATGTTTCGAATTGGCAACAGCAATAACAGAATTTAATTATGATTTTGTATAATAGTGCCACACTCACCATATAGAGATAAATGTAATAATAATATCTTATAAAGCTACTTACACCATCAATATTGCCACTTTCTGCAATAAAGGCTTTTATTATAGTCCAGATAATGATAAATACAGCTGGTCCACCTATATTTGCAACAAACAATAAGACCCATAATATAATTGAGGAAATAATAAAGAATAATATAATTATTATTAATACCCCAGCCTATTAAAGCGTACATATTGAATTTAATATTATCACCAGAAAATGTTTCTACAACTAGCATATAAAGATATAGACCTGTGAAGAATAAAAATGCATTCATTAGTACGTGAGAAAATGCAATTCCACATTTAATTATGTTCAAGTGTATAATGTAATTAAAAATTCTTAAAGCTCATTAATAACAATTACTTAACGTACCTTCCACCAACATCCATGAAAAATTTGTTAAACTAAAGTAATGAAATAACATAACAAGTATTATACAACCACCTAAACTTGGACGTCCAGATATCTAGGGAATAGAAATTATGTAAAATTATAAATTATATAAATGAAATTTATATATATACAGTTAAAGATCCATATCAGACTCCTGAGAATACGATCATTTTGTCAACAACATATCTCTTAATTTTTTATTTCGTTTCAAAATACTATGACATTAAATTAAATGAACATGTGACCATAATATTGCAACTAATTAATCTCAGAAATTAGGGTTTAAAATTAATAACTCAGAATGTGTTGAATATATTTTTTATGGCAAATATGCCGGATTTGCGAGAATAGTAACGAAGCAATGAATGTAAACTCTTTGAAGATCTGCTGAATTGTGATTTTATGGATGTTTATTATTATAAAACATTCCCTGTCTATATTCACATGAATATAGTACTCAGAATGTTCACTTATTTTTTATACTTCTCGTATAACGACAGATGTTGCATGTTTTATTCTATGGATATTAAGTAGTTGGAAGTAAGTTTATTTGTTTTCGCCTAGCATAAAAGGCATTGGTAACGAATTTTTTCTGTTTTGAATATCACATAATTTATGTAAGTTTTTCAAAAAATCATGATGATATTCGTCCATTTCAAAATTTCACAGCCATACAATACTGTCAATAAACAATTTGATTTGATATATTCCAGTTTCAACCGGATATCCTTCAGATCTTTCGTCGTTAAGATTTTCAAGTCAATTGGTTAAATTCCATCTCATATCTTAAGTTATCCCTCTTTGTCACCTTGTTTTTCAATCGGTCAGAACATCATCAGATGACGGCACTTAACCAATATTTAGTCAGCCTACTCTAAACGGTACTATGTATTTCTCAACATGTTTATTCAATTGAGATAGGACATGTAGATTCTGTGTATTTGTTCTTTTCTCATGTTGATTTTATATTTTAAATGCCGAAGAATAAAATATTTCACTTGTCATCACTCCTTCATGATTCTAAATGGATAACAATATTGGTGAATACAGTATGTCAAATTATCTGCGAAATGAATACAAAATGTCAAATTATCTGCAACTTGCTGTATAATATCATCGTTATGCAGTCAAGTAATATGTTTAGCAGTCATTGGATGTTTTCGCCAATTTGCCAATAACTTAATACGAATCTGGTGATGACCAAATAGTGAACACTATAAACCTTTGCACCTCTATAGACGCATAAATTGACGTATTATTATATAATATGTCTATTGATGCATACATGTAACAGTGAGTTTTGCGTTGCTAATTGTTAAACAGTGAATTGCGCTTATGTGCATTAGTGTCTACTATATTCATTTAACAATATGTATCTAATTTTTTCTGTTAAATGCGGGTGCATTTGTTGACGTTTTACAAGTCTAGAAATTGCGTGCTATGAACCTATAGCTATTTAGCTTGGTAAAATTGATTTCCACTGCTATCATTAAATATTTTAGTAGTCTTTAAGTTGTTATTGGTGAACTCAGTCTTTAACGGTAACCTAGTGGAGGTACAGTAAGAGCACTTGATCAGGAATCCCATTTAATTGATCGTTACCCACACAGACATGTCAACTGTGTACATGAAAATAACAAAATTTTTCATTTTATAAAATTGTCAAAAAAAAAAACAAATTTTCTGTAGACAATTATAACATACGAGTAACCTTTAAACTACATGTACATCCTTTACAATGTTTCATGTTTAACCAACCATTAAAACTTCGTATTTTTTTTTAAATGACTTTTATAAGCAGTTTTTTTTTAAAAAATTAAATTATTCACTGTTGAATCTATTATAAGGTTTTGTAGATACAATGTGTATTGTATGTATAATATTATTGCTGTAATTAAATAATATAGTAAAATAAAAATATCCTGTTATGGAAGAAAAAGCTAGAAAACTGCCCAAAGGGAGTTAAAACAATTTACAAATAAGAACAATATAGGGCTCGCATATATTGTTATATCTAGATGATGATGACAATGTCATTCTCTACATTGTTATTGTTACATAATAATAAGGTTTTCGAATATCAACTAGAAGTAAATAAATCGTGTTAGTTTGGTATATTGTCAGTTCCTTTTTAGTTGGACCCTCAGGGAAATTATAATCGTCACTATATATACGTATATTGTCTACATTCCACCTAAACATATATTTATATAAGATCTAATAATTTACTAATTTATATATCAAATAGACATATTTGGTACTGGTGAATTGGTGAATATTGTGATGAAGTTAATAATTTTTGGGGCCGCATTATCTATATTATAAAACAACTACGAGACCATTTCTTACTTTTAAAAACGCATTGGTTCATATTACATGACACCCACTTGAGCTTTTCAGCAACAACAACAGCACTTAATAAAGTGATAAGACGATAGTTTCTCTGATCTCAGTTTCAACCCGTAGCACAGGCTATGCATCAAATAATTACCGAATTTGAAAAATACTGATGATGTAAAAGTAAACCAACACCCGAATAAACCCGTCCTTATCCCACTACATACGAGAACATTGTGATTGTATCTATTTGAACCTTTTCCTTCCTTTCTCGTTTCATATAAAGCACAAAAATCCATTTTATGATGTTTCATTTCCATTAACAGTTATTGATCTATATAGCTAAACGGTTTTATTCTAGCAAGCAAATCGCAATATATACATTTTCCATTTTCGTTTTGTCCGTGTTCGTGTTGAGTTGTCGTTGCGTAAATTCAATGCGTAATCCAAGACTATATTCCTAGTACTTTGAGCGATATTAATTTATTGTCAAAAAGGCAGTCTGCTAAACTAACCTCCGACTTGACGGTATTTGAAGCCTTTTTCTAATTCAAGCTATCGCGAACTAATGTGAGCTATATGTATTGACGCTCATGTTCGGCAATCTGACATTTTGGCTGTATTTAGTTGCGATACATACTCGCTATGTGATCATGTTATCATTGGACTCTGGATTTGAATGGTCAGTGCAATCACACAGTAGCGCAAGAGATCCTCCAACATGTCCGTTAACTTTCCGCGCTCTTTCGGGTAACTCCCATTTTCCGCATATGGTGACCGTTGCACTATCCGAAACCTGAGGACGCGCTTAGTTGCAACTAACTTTGCAAATAACATATTGTCAGTGTAAACCATCGCAATCAACTTTATATATAGATCTCATAAGATTTCCTATGTCAGTGTGATGCTCTTCGGCTAGTCTTCTTATTCCACAATTTTGTTTTTCATTCCTTTGTTTAAGGTTCAGAATAAATTAGCCGCTAAATGTCTTGAGGTTTCTCAACTAATATTTATGCTGTGTGATCAAAGTTAGAAACAGAAATATAGATGTTATTGTTTGCGCATTTGGTGAAACACAGCAAAAACAAGTGTTATATGCACATTTGAGGCTCAAAATTAAGGTGTGAGCGTATAAGATCGTGAAATTTCCTTGAACAATTTGAAGTTTTAAATTTACTCCAAAATTTATAAGCATATTCTGCAAAAAACCAAATGAAACAATGTAGCAAATAGATCACCAAGATCATACAACAATGAATAGAATTAAAATAATAATTCAACTTCGATAAAATTTATTTGAAATATTACCATAGAAAGAATTACTTGTATATTTATGTTTATGTTAAGCAATCACAGAGAGAATTATTATACCATAAACGTAACAAGTTTACTCGTTAATGAACTGTTTGCACTGAAATCAATTTTATGACCTGGGAGACGGCAGCAAAGTTAAATATTCTCTTTTAGGATTAATCAAGTCAATTAGCACAAAACGGAGACAAAAATAGATCAGATTTTCAAATTGGAACTTTTAAAATATTCCTCTGGCCAATGAGGTTATTTGGATATAAGAATAACTGAAATGCAGATTCACCACAAATTACCTCCAGAATGATAACTATATTATTCGTTCGATAGAGGATATGCCCACGACAAAACCCTATTACATTGCTTGTGCAAATACAGAATATATGTGTATAGAATCCGTAAATAACCAAGATAATAAAAAAATTACGAAAGTACCCCTAAATAAGGGTTGTTTTCAATCTAACTTAAATAAAGTTTGCAGGACATGATATGCCCTAACTTTATATAAATAAATATATAATAACATCGAAGAGGGAGGAAAAAGATGTTATTTTTTTTAATTTTTGCAGGATCATCACATATATACTGCATATTTGCAAGATATGCATATATGAATTTTATCTCTTAAGTGATATGGAAAAATTTTAAAAATTTTATTTTATCGACATTTTATTTCAGATTATCACTTCATTTTCGTCAGTTTTCTGTATAATTATATAATAAGCAAATAAGGATTGAAGATAATTTTGTTCATATGATATTTATGGGTAAAGGTATGTGTCAACTTTTAACAAAAAAGATAATAAAATAATTACATAGAAAAGGGCGGAAGGACGAAAGAAGATATTTTTCGTTTTTTTTTTCACCATTAATAATTAAAAAAAAAGGTAAAATTTTTAAAGAACCCTGTAGAGGGCCTGTTTACAAATATTCCGATTTTTTTTCTTCTTTTTGAATTCTACTTTGGCAGTTATTGACATTTGCTGAAAGTGTTCCAAAACATTTTTTGAGGGGTTAACGGGGAATTTCTGCAATAAATGCAAATAAGATTTATTGCTGTGGGGTCTTATTCTATCGAACGTGAATAGTCCCTGTGAGGCGTGTTGAGTCTGCAATTTCGCCACAGTTTTTTATGTGAACGCTTAACGATCAATTTCTCTGATTTATTTTTGAATTCTCAAAATAACTGAATATTATAAAATTATAATAATGTAATAAAAAGCGAATTAAATACAAATTCAAAATTAACGATTAATTTTTAGTTTCTGAAAATTCATTTATTTAGAAGAATTTTAAATTTTTATTTTTGAAGGTAAAATTTTTAATTTTTAATTTTGATTGTTTCACAGTTTATTTTTCAATTAACTTACTATACAATATTGTTAAAAAGCTATTTTGACCACTGAGCTATTAATGAAATTGGAAACAAAAATATCACAATATTCACTCAAATTTAAAACTTTGAAAAATAGCTTAAATAATAGAAAAGATACCAGTATTTAATCATAAAATGAGATACTCAAATAATGACCATAAAGAATTTTCATTATAATAATTGAATTGAAATCATTCAACCAAAATGTTGTACGTTACAAACAATGGCATAGAATATTTCAGTAGAGTGGAAAGAAAATTCTATGCTTCTCAAATATTTGTATGTCATAAAGGAATATCGGGTGGTACTTTAAAATGTACATACTCACCTGTAAAGATAGTGTTAGTATCCATAATAGACCTGACATAATATAGGTCAAGAATAAATTTGCATGTATAGTGTTTCTTAAACAACGTAGATCTCTGAAAAATTTAAAAAGAAAATTCTTTGAAATTATTTTTTAAACATTTAAAAACGAAAGAAAAATTTTCTTTCGTTCTTTTCATTAATAGCATACGTACTTAAAATAAACGAAAACTGCAACTGCTAATGTTAAAGATATTAAACTAATCGAATATCCAGTATAGTAAACAAATGTAGGAAGTTCAATAACTGGTTCAAATTCAGGAACAGATGATGCTTCCAATACATGTTGGCACAAATCATAATTTGTATAATTATCCCAATTTCCATCTAATTGACAATATCTGGTAGCATTTTCTATAATAGAAATATTTTTTACAATAACGATAGAAACAATTTAAATTATTATAAAAATCAGCTGAGAGGCTATGGTCTAGATAATCAGAAGTCGTCTGCAAAACGATAGAATATATATTGTAGTACATATTTATTTTAAAGATTCAACATTCACTAAAATCAAAAATCGCTTGTGAAAATGAAAATAAATTCAATAGCTCAGGGTACTAAATGATAGAAAAGAACATTAATCGTGCGAAGGAAAAATTTGTAATAATTCGTATTTGAAATCCTTTAGAAAGGGTGGTTCATCTAAAAAAAAATTGATACGTAACAATAAATGTGAACCAACTCAAATCACTACAATTGACATTTAACAACTGGAAAATATAGGATCAATTATAATTATCCGGTAGTATAATCAATCACTGTATTCATGACAGGATATGAACTGTAATAAAACGAAATATTGACCAATTAAATAACAAAGACATGGGTAGGATTCAAAAATATAGCACATATTTTTAACCTATCCACTGAGAAGTCTTAAGTATTGTGAGTACTACCAGAAAGAACATCTCATAAATGTGCATCGATGGCAATAGTTATTGTGATGCATTTATAGGCTTTCGTGAATGCATTCATTGTTTTGTTCGAAGTTATACACAAGTTGCGTATCAGTATTGGATCGTTGATAGTATAGGATTATTAAACAATTATTATTATATACACTATCACTAACATCCAAATGATATAGGTATTGATATTTGATACTATGGTTTATCAGCTCGGCGAAGCTAATTAGTCCTTTAATAATATAAGAATTCTTCTTGTGATCTTCAATATCATCACACCAAATGGAAAAAATTAGAATTCTTGAACGTAAAGTTCTTCGGGTAATAACTGGAGCACGTAAGACCAAGGGCAGAATACAGGCAATCGTCGAATATACCATGCTGCCGGTATCGAAAGAATTGACAGTATTTTAGTTAAATAGGCTCTAAAATTTTTACATAAAATTATAGATTCAGATAACCCAACTATTAGGCGTTGCGAAAGAAACACAACTAGATTTGCTGAATCTATAAATCATAGAATGAAACACCCAATTAACTTGCATCATTTAAGTGAATCTGGATCACTGTATAATAATTCAGACATCATGACATACTATCATCGACGCGCTGATGCGGTTCCACGCTCAGTTTACAATCGACTGAACAAAACCACGAATGCTATTATAAGTTATAAGTCATTATGCGTTTCTGAAATACTGATGACAATTATAAGTAGTTGTATCACTTGTTGTATTACCCTTACATCTAATGAATAAAAATTATTCCTAAAAAATACTCCTTAAAACTTACTTGTAATATCATAATGGACACCTTGAAATTCTTCTAAGCATGGTAAAGAAGCTAGCGTTTCTCGTGAAGTTCTTGGCCAACATAATATCGAATCAAATGATGAATAACAATACTTCTTCTCGTTATCCTAAATATAATGTAGTATTTTTTCATATTCAATATGGAAGAAAGGATAACATAAAGTGCACACATATAATCTTTAAATGATAAATTTAAGTAACATAAAATAATATTACCTCACTCAATTGTTCGACATGTGCGTCCAGAAGACACTTCAATTCCAAACTTTGATTTATAGATTGGATTGTATCCGATGGGATGAGTAATATATTTTCTAGTGACGCCACAATGGAAATCTGTATTGATAGAAATAAATTTATCATTTCCACTTTATTTACATATATGAAGAATTAATTCAGTTTATTGTAACAAATTACTATATATCATGAAATGAGCGCATAAACCATCAAATATAATCTTTTCATATGATAATACAATTTAAAGTCAAATATAAATTTTAAATGAATTTCACAACTCATAGTCAAAAGTATTTTAATAAATTAACATTAATTTTAATAGTAATAAAATATTCGTAATTTTATTGAAGACAAACATTATGGAGATTGACGTACTTTAAGGTGTGCTGAAAGTTTTTTCTTAAGAAAATATTAAAAAAAAATAAAAAAAAACATTTTATTTTAGCACTTTATTGGTCTTTATGGTCGTTCTAGTTAACACAACTTATCTGATCATACATTTGTTATACGTTATACATGCCCAATAATATCAACATCAATTGTCATTACTATTTCATACAATTATTTCAGTTCTGTTTAATTCGTCCCAAGAACCAAGGCCCACCAGAACAGAAACCTTATACTTACATTCACTCAAGTATATCATCTTTTTTCGACAATGTCTTTCAACATACTTATTCATTCGGATTTGAAATCATCAGGAACCATATTTAATCATATCTAATTTTAATTGTATACTTCCAAATGAAACGAATTCTGATCACTTATTTTACAATTGGGTATAAAATTTGATTTAGTTACCTTGAAACAAAGCAAATAAAATATTTAAAAACAATCTGTTTGGACTCCATTAAAGATGATTTAAATTTCGTATCAGGTGAGCAGGAAATAATATTTAGTAGCAGGCGAGAATTTGACCTGGTAATTTCTTAATTGAATAGGTTTCAGATACATTATTTTGCGTCAGGGTAGATGCGTGCAAGAATTTTTTGAAATGTGACATTAAGCGAGCAGAATCATTAGAATCATTTTCTTCTTCTTATTCTTCTTCTTCCTTGCCTTATTCAGGGTCGGCCCTCCTACTTCTCAATCTATTTCTCCACAAGTTTCTGTCTTGTGTATCGTCACTTTCTGC